>PVLC010000869.1:0-170995 GCA_004027655.1 Graphiurus murinus
CATGATGTACTTACACAATTATATCAAGATCACTCACTGAACTGAACTTGAGAGGGAGGGAGGGCGAGGGAGCGGGGTGGGAATTGGGGAAAGGGTCAGATGAGAAATGTGTGCACATTTGTCTATATCAATTTGTACCTAACAAAAATGTATATATACAAAGCACGAATTATTACAATAAAAAAAAATTAAAAAAAAACAGAATTAGAATTAGCTATGTCTCATTTTATATTGATTTTCACTCAGAGTAATAGACATAATAAAAAATTATGATTGGAGCCAGGTGTGGTGGCACATTCCTATAATCCCAGTATTTGGGAGACTGAGACAGGAGGATTGCAGGTTTGAGGCATTGTAAGTAGGCATTATCTTATCAGAGTTTTCATAGCCTTGAAAAATATATGCTATCATGTTTATTTTCTTGGACTAGTCAAAAGGTATGATAATGAGTGCATCTGTAATAAAACAGAGATTGAGATCATAGACTTAGAACCCAGAGGGCCTGAATTTGAATTTCAAACTCACTATTTATTGGTTGTGAGATTTAAGGCAAGTTTTTTTAACCTTTCTGTTCCTCTATTTCTTAATCTTAAAAAATGAAGAAAATAATAACACCTTACTCATAGGGTTGTTGAGAGAGAGATAAATGAAGTAAATGTATAAAATCCTCAAAAGGATTTTGGTACACAGCAGAAAAAAAAGTATTAGCTGTGATGATGGTAATTATGATGTTTGCTGCTTTGGTTTAGATCTTGTGTCCTCTGAAGGCCCATATGTTAACAGCTCAGCCCCCAGCTTGGAGGTTGTGGAACCTTTAAGAGATGAGGCCTAGTGGGAAGTCTTCAAGTCCTTGAGAACATGCCCTTGAAGGGGATAGTGGGACCCAAGACCCTTCCTCTTCCTCTCTTTTGCCCTCCTCCTGCCAGCCATGAAGTGAATGCTTCTGCCATGATTTTCTGCCTCACCACAGGGCCAAGGTAATGGGGCCAGCTGATCCTGGACTGAAAGCTCCGAAACTGTGAGCAAAAGTAAACCTGTCTTTTAAAATTGATTATCTGATGTATTTTGTCATAGTGATGGGATGCTGACTAACTTACATGCTTATCAAAATCCTTAATTTTCATACCACTTTCTTCTTGCTCGTAACATCCTTTACAATGGTGCTTCTTTGAAAAACATGGAAGTCAATCAAAAGTATTCCTTAATTGAGTTCTTTGAAAACTCTTTCTTCCTAAAAATAATTATTTCTCATAGGCAGATGTCTCTGAGATATTCCTTTTATCTTAGTCCAGTTGGTAGAGTTTAAATCCTCTTAAAGTATCTCTAGGATGTCTTCCATGTAAAATTCACAAGTTGCTTCTTTGCCAAATTTGCCTGTTGCTTTATCTGAAGCTCACTCTGGGTTTCTTCTGCTGTGTTATTTCTCTACTCATCTCCAGAATGTTCTTTTAATGAGGATCTGCCCAGTCCTCTTCTTCATACCTCAACAAGAGAATAGTCTTTAAATCAACAAAATTTCAACACTAGGGATTAATATCCATAGCAGCAAAGTTCTTTTGGAGGTCAAGAAAACCTTTGTATTTGCGTATAAAGTCTCCTTTGATTTATTTTCAAGTGGAGTTCTTATTTCAAATCACTGAACTTCTCCTGGGGAGTCTTCTGACTCATGTGAGTGAATCATCACTTTGGCTTGTACTGCCAAAGAAAACCACCATTTCCCCCAAACAGTTTATGAAGTGAAAAGTTGGTACCTGTACTGACATTAATCAGAGGCTGACTTTGGAACTGGATGAGAAGTTTAATAGAGAGGTGAATACATGTTGTGCTTGGATAAACTCAAGGACATGAATTTCAGTCTCATAAAGATCTTTCTGGAGAGAAAGGCATGCAACTGTGGAGTCACAGAATGGTTAAACTCCTGGGGTTTCAGTAATTTCACCATGGGGCTTAAGAGTATGTAATTTACCTTCTTAGATATTTCAATTCCTAGTATGTAAAGTGGGGCTATTAGTTTTTCCCACCTAGTGTTGTCATGGAAATTAAATTTGACAAGACATGAAATGATTTCATAAATATCAGATCTTTCATCATTATTTTATCTTATGTAGTAGAGAAACCCTTTAGGAAGGACTTTTTTGATCATTTGCTTTTTAAGTCCAGTGTTTCAGCCTTAGATCCTGACATGTCCTGAGATTTCAAAATGAAAGTCAGCATATTAGTTATTCCTGGAGTCAGGATATCCACAAAAGAGCATGAAGAGGCCTCTGGAGACTGGTAATATTCTGCCCTATGACCTGAATGCTCACTTTGTAAACATTTATCAAGCAGCTTCTCATTTATGTTTTGTCCTCTTTTCTGTCTGTAGGTTATACACCAATAAAATTGTACATACTCAGACTAAAATTCATTGAATTGTACATTGGGGGTGGAGCAGTGGGAATTGAATCCTGGGATATTCTACCTCTGAGCTATTCCCTCTGCCATTTTTATTTTTTATTTTGAAACTGGGCCTTGCTAAATTGCTAAGGGTCTTGCTAAGTTGCTGAGGCTGGCTTCAAACCTGCAATCCTACTGTCTTAGCCTCCAAAGTACTAGGATTACAGGCATGCACCACCATACCCAGTTTGGATTATAGATTTTAAGTGGGTGCATTGATTATATGTGATTTATATTTCAATGAAGCAGTGAAAAAAAAGTGATTGATGTAACTTCTAAGTTCAGAGTGAGGAGGGTCAGCAGTCAGCAAAGGAGCCCTGGAATGGTTTAAGAAATATAGATTCATTGCCCACCACTTGAATGGAAAAGGACTTCAGCTTTCATCTTGGTCCAGAAAGCACTGATCTACCATCATGGAGCTAAGATACCTGCAACTTGATGCACTGAGATGGCATCCCAATCACTAGACATTATTGCATCCCTGGAAATGGATGTTCAGTGTTCACATCTGAGGTAACTGACTCCCTCACAGAAAGGAGAGGAAGAAGTTGGCAAAACACATTCCTGTTTGGGTTCCAGTTGCATTGAACTTGAAGTGGCCACCATCATCTGTGACACAGGCATTACAGATGTACTGTGTCAAGCTGCTGGTGAGGCCACCCTGAGGAATGAGATCCATGGTTCCAAGAAACCAGAATGGGCTAATTGTGGGTTTGACACTTGTCCAAAAAAATGGGTTCAAATTCAAGTCTTCTTGGGCTCAATCTAGCTCCACAGCTCATGCAGTGTCTCAAGCAGCAAGAAATCCAAGATCCAAAACTACTTTATTGCATAGGTGATAGCAGCCATCATTGAGGCCACCTCATATTACTCTGCCTTCTTAAGTGCAATTGTGACTTTAAGAGTCCTAGGCAAAATGGTGTGATGGTGCACGCTTTTAATCCCAGTACTTGAGAGACTAAAACAGAAGGATCCCAGGTTCAAGGCCAGCCTTAGTGAGGCCCTCCACGACTTAGTGAGACCCTGTTTCAAAATAAAGAATAAAAATAGGGGTGGGGTGTAGCTCAGAGGTAGAATGCCCCTGGGTTCAATTACCAGTACAAAACAATGAGTCCTAGGCAGGAGGGAGGGAGGAAGGAGAAGAAAAGAATCAAAACTGTCTTATTGATATGCTTGGATAGGCCCGGGAGAAATGTGTAGGCATCATACTTTCTTTTTTTAAAATTTTTTTAAAATTGGTGCATTGTAATCATATATCTTTGTTAGGTACAAGCTGGTAAAGGCATACATGCACACTTCTCATTTAACCCTTCCCCAATTTCGGCCCCATTTCCTCGCCCTTCCTTCTTCTCAGGTTCAGTTTAGTGGGCATCATACTTTCAAGTGTTATTATGTTGTACTATTTCTTCATGCATAAAGTGAAAATGTATTAATGACAAGCTATGAAACAGGCACCATGTGATGCTCTGAAGACACAGAGATGAAATAAGACATAGTTCCAGGTCCAAGGAGTTTCAAAGTTTAGTTGGAGATGTATGTCCATGGACATAGAGAATTATGGTACCATAAATATGGCTTTGCCTGGCCATATGACTGTTCCCCTTCATGACACCCCAGTCTTTGGGGAAAGATTGCTGTTTCATGGAGAGTGTGGTCAGCAGGACCCATCACTCCACCAATCTCACTCCAGATACCTCTACACTACTAGGTCCCTAGGCACTGTGTTATCCAGGTGTCAAGGTTTCTGAAAACCCCAATATATAGACTGTAGTAGTTGGGCCTGGAACTTCCCAAGTGGATACTGTGATGACTTTGCCCAGAAATCCCTTCAGAAATAAGGCACTGAGTCTTTAGGCTGCTGGAAGACCTGCTGACAAGCAGTCCCTGGTTCTCATCTCCTCTTGGAGATTGGCCCAGCTGCAGCAAAGCCCCTTTGCCTGGTGTCATGCTTACTTCTCTCTCGCAGCTCACTCCCAATGACTGTGTGACGTGATGATATAAAGCCCAACTTCAGAATCCCTTGCAGGGTCCCTGAGGCTTCTACTGCAAATATGTCACCATCTAACTGCTCCCTCTGTCTGTTTCTGTCTTCGTCCTCTCCTGGCCATGGCTGTTGATCCCCTGGGCACTCCCTAACAAATCTCCTGCATGCTCTTCTCCATCTCCCATGACAACCACTCATTATAATGGGCACAATGCACTGTAGAATGTTTGAACCTCAATCCCAGACCTCATGAGAAAGTTCTGGAAAAAGATCCTCATTTGAGAATAGGACCTCATTTGAAAATAGGGGTGTTTTGGCAGGGTTGGTGGGAAAATTCCAATCTTCTTCTTCTCTATGATCCTCACTAGTCTTGCTAAAAGAAATGAGGAATATAGCAATGGCTGCTACAAATAGATTCAAATAGGTGAAGAGACAAACAGGAAAATTTTCTTTTTGCACTGTTTAGCATTTTGGAAAGAGGCAATTGAGAAGAGAAAGTTTGTAATCAAACTCTAAGCCCATATGACAAAGCTCATTTTTATATCATAGGTGATAATTTAAAAATCCCATTAATGTTTATATAATAATGATTTCTGCCACAAGCAGGAGTGAATTTCTCACCTTAAAAATGTCTCCAAAGATTTAAGAAACAACTCTTTTATACATTTTGAGTTATTTAGGAAAGGACCTTGGAGTTAAACATTATCTATAAATTCCAATGAATGTTAAATAGGTTTAAATACTGAAATATTTTCTTCTGTGCATTTTCAACATACTCTGTTAGCTATATTACTTAAGTATAATTCTTAAATTAGAGAAAAGATAACTTTTAGTCTCACTATAAGACCTCATAAAGTCTTCCATGAATAATTTACACAGAAGCTGATACCCTAGATCTCATATTCTAATTTAATTAATAAATCTAATGTGGTCTCTCACAGACAAAAATATCAATAAAATGATTGCTTAGATAGCCATTATTAAAGAATTGTGAATTTTCAGGCTTGTACAGGTATGTTATGGTTTGGAAAATTTCACTACAAACTTAAAGTGATTTTTTTGTTGTGATGGGGATTGAACCCAGGGCCTTACTCATGCTAGGCAAATGCTCTACCACTGAGCTACACTCTCAGCTTTTTAAAATTTTATTTTGAGACAGGATCTCACTAAGTTTCCCAGACTGGCCTTGAACTTGTGATTCTTCAGCCTCAGTCTCCCAAGTAGCTGGAATTACAGATGTGCACCACCACGCCTGATTTATGGTGATCATTTTGCTGGGTAGTAAAGAAAGGAAATCAGTCGCAATAGCATTAACAAAAAAGGGACACTCGGTGTCACCATAAGCATTGAAAATCCTTATTTCGAAATATACAAGCCAGTAATCACTTGAAAAGATTCATTTGGGGCCTTGGAGATGTAACTCAGTGGCAAAGCATTTACCTAGCATGTACAAAATCCTGAATTCCATCCCCTGCAATATACACACATAGAGAGATTTATTTTTTGCCTCATACGCGTGCTATTAGAGGTCAGAGCACGGCTTATGATAATGTCCCAGTAGGTAATAGCGAACTCAGGCATGCCACAAGCTATCTCAGGCTCTGTACATGATATAGACAGAAGTAATGTCATGGTGTTACTGAGGGCAACCAGTGAAATTATGCATATACATTTTTTAGCATGATGCCTTGCATATAGTGAACATGTCAATTTTTATTATTATCATTATTACTGTCCCTATACTTTTCTTCCCACAAAAGGTATTACCAAATGTCTTATTTACTTATTCGTTCATTTATTCATTTACATATATATATATATAAACTTTTATTGGGGCATTATAGTCTCATAATATAGTTTATAGTAATAGTGACATACATGCACACAGTACTTGGTGAGCTTTCCCCCAGCTCCCTCCCTACTCCCTCTCCTTCCCTATGCATGATATTTAGACTGGCATTGGTATTCTCACATATTTACATAATGTCAATGGAAGTGTTTCTTTCATCAATTCTCCCTCTACCACCACCACCCTCCTCTCTACCACCTCCCTTGCCCCATTGGGGTTTCTCTTCCATCATCTAAAGTCCCTCTTGTACCCTGATTATTCCCTAGTTTCTGCATATGAGAGAAAACATATGACCCTTCACTTTCTGTGACTGGCTAATTTCACTGGTCCCTCCATTGCCATCTGTCTTCTAAAGCATGGGAGCATTGGCTGAAAAGCAAACTAATTTTAATTGTGTGACCTTAGGTAAGTTACAATCTCTGATGCTTTCTGGGCAGCTTACCTCCATTTCACAAATGATTCTGTAAACTGTTGACAGTAATGCCTATCTCCAGGGCTGTGGCATGCATTAAATGAGTTAATATATGTAAAGTTCCAGGGCTGGGGAATTAGGCCAGTAGTCAGCATTTGCCTAACAAGCATGAAAAACTGGGTTCAGTCTTCAGCACCACAAAAAAATTAATAAGTAAATATTATATATATGTATATACATATATATGCAAAGTGCTTAGAGGGATGTAGGTTTTCATTGTTCTTATGATTTTAATAAATATCAAAAAACCTTTCATATGTATATCTTGAGCCTCCTATGACCCTCTAGGGCAATTCTGCCATGTGAGTCCACAGATGACTTTGCAAAATAAAACCCCAAAGTTCTCATCTTTACATCACAGAGCATGCTAGGATTGGCCATCAGAAAACTCCATCCCCAAGTGCTCCCTAAGCACCCCCTTGTCTGGAAAAGTGCTGATCCAATCCCATTATCTAGCAAGCCCTCTCTGAATCTTCAAGCCTGGACTCCAGCTTCCAAGAGGAGCTCAGCTAATCCAAAACAACTGTAGCCTCACTGGGGTCACAGGTGCTGGATGACAGGTGTGGCCCTTGTCTTTCAAAGATAGCATCCAAATGCTTTTGATGTCCCTGAAATAATCAGAATAATGAGAAGATGGAAAAGCTCTTTGTAACCTGGGCATAAGCCTAGTGCAATGAAAAAGGAGGGAGGGAGAGTGAGAGAGGGAAAAACTGACTTATAAAATCAATGGTCTTTCTCAAAACAGGTCAATAATCTTTGTATGTAGTTTTTATGTGTGTCTGGTTTCTCTATGGATTTATACTGTAAAATTCATCCATGTTTTCAGGGGTAGCTGTAGATGGATCATTATCATTTTCTGCATGGTGTTGTGAGTCAAAGTTAGGTGGATACACAGCTTTAGTAGATACTGCTAAACATTTTCCATGAGTGCTTATACTATATTACCTTCCCATTAGCAGAGAATGAGTATTCTAGTTGCTTCTTCATTTCACCAAATACTTGGTATTGTCATCTGGCTTTCTCAATCTCAAATTCCTGAACTCTGGGAGGAGAGTTCACAGAGAAGCTTCAAGTCCACTCTTCTTGGTATGATATGCAGAATTACCTGTATGTGTATACTCTACTGGAGAGATTCCCTGGCTTCCAAAGATTTTCAGAGGGACCCTTGTCTCAGAGAAGGGCAGGAAGTACTGCTTCAAGTTTCCGGCTTTCTTATAATCTCAAACACTGTGGTGAGACAGCCTTGTATTTACACCAAGATTTCTTCTGGGAGAGTGATTGCTGCTGGGCAGCCATCTCTACATTTGAAAAGCACATTGTTCAAGGTCAGAGCAGTCTGGAATTTCTCTAGTGCTGCTGCACATTGGGTAATACATTGGGAATGTTCGGAAATTATATGCTCTAAATAAGGGGATGATATTTATTGAGATATTTTAGATGCCTGTGCTATTTGATCAAATAAGCACTTATGTGTCTACAAATTGAAAGAGTGAAAAACTTGGCACAGGAAAATGGATTTTAGCTGTGAACATTATTCTGCTTTGGAAACAGCCTCCCGGCACTGATGGTGTATCCTGATGGTTTGAAATGTGATACAGCTAGAAATGACTGAATCAAGCTGCAGAGGATTAGGGGTGCACAACCATGCACCATTCTGAACACACTCCTATTCTTTGAGGTCAATATACAGACTTGTTGGGAAGATTCTTTCCTGTGGAACTCAGGCCTGTCTCTGTTGGCAGGTATATTTACAGCAGGTTATGAGGATAAAGAAGATTAAGACATTGATGAGATATTTTAGGGGAAAGAGTTGCAATTTTTAGTTTCCTAGTTTAAACATTAACTTTTCAGAAGAAATTAATTTTAAGAACAATTTAATTTATTGTGTTTAGAAAGCAGTTAGATTTCAACCTCAGACTCTAAGGAATTCCTCCTCATCAGACTTTCTATTCATCTAGTTATCCTTCTATCTGTCCATTCATCCATCTTGTTAAACATTAGTTGAATATATATCCCACTTAAGCAGGATATGAGTGACTGATTCCATTCCTGAAGTAGCTGGAGAAACAAGAAACAGACACTGGAATACCTAAAGAATAGTACCAAGATAACATGGGCAATCCAGGTGTGATGGAGTATGCCTGTTATCCCAGTACTTGGGAGGCTGAAACAGGAGGATCACAGGTTTGAGGACAGACTCAGCAATTTAGTGAGGCCCTCTGCAACTTAGGGAGACTCTGTTTCAAAAATAAAAATAAAGTTGGGGGTATAGCTCAGAGGTAGAACGCCCCTGGGGTCAATCTCTAGTACCACACATACACAAAGAAGATAACACAGGCAAATGTAAGCTAATATGGTTGGGATTCAATGTTGAGTGAACTTTCTGTGCAGAGAACTGAATGTTGGAAGGCTTCCTGGTGAGAACCAGTCCTAAAGTGGATGTGGAAAGTTGTTTACACTTCACACTGATGGAGATGAGGAGGCAAAGGATCTTTGAGGGATGATGCTGTGGTGCAGTGGCAAGGATTGTATGCTAAGATCAGGGAAACTCTCTGACAGAGGCAGCACCTTCTTTTTGGAAATCACCTTCTGGTGACCTTCAGAGCAAGGTTCTGGGGCCTGGATGTGATCCAGGGAGAGAGGAACATTACTGTCAGATTCATTGTCCCATCTCAGGACACTTGCTGAGGCCTCTGTGTGCCTGAAGCACCACTACCCCAACATAGTCACCTCTTTTTTTGGTGGTACTTGGGATTGAACCCAGCGGCATTCTACCTCTGAATTATATCCCCAGACGTATTTTAATTTTTGAAACAGGGTCTTCCTAAGTTTCTGAGGACCTCACTAAGTTGCAGAGGCTGGCTGTAAACCTGCAATTCTCCTTTCTCAGCCTGCCAAGTACTGGGATGATAGGCATGGGTCACCATGCCCAGCCTCTGTCACGTCTAATATTTTCATTAAAATGTTACCTTCCCAGTGAGGCCTTCTCTGACCACCTTATTTAAAAGTGCAACTAATCCCAACCACCAATACTTCCTGTTTATCTTCCTCTGACTTCTTAACATGCTCACCTAATCTATTATGTGATTTTCTCATTGATTTTAATTAGTGTCTGTTTGGTTAATTTATTTTGTTTACACTTACTAGATGGTAAGCTCCCAAGAGAGAAGACTTTTGTTTATTGTGTCCTCATCACCAGGAACAGAGCCAGGCACATAGGAGGAGCTCAAGAAGTGTTTGTTGAATGAATTAATGAACTGATGTCACCACCACTTGAAGTTGGGCTGAATTGGGCCTTGCCTAGGCAAAGGGGACAGCCATAGAAATTGTTTGGCAGAGCATTAGTCCTATCATTAGCTCCTACTTGAATCTGAAGTGGTTACTGTGTTCATATGCCTTCCAGAGACCTTCTTTAGACCAGCTTAGAAGTGGCTTACAGAGCAAGACTTGAATAAGAATTTGAGCTCTATTACTCTTGTGTGCAGTTGGTCATGTGCCAATCATGCCTCAATAAATCTCTCTAGGAAAAAAAAAACTTGAGCTCTAAACACACAATCCTGAGGTTTAATTCTGATCCTACCATGCATAAGTCCTGCAACCTTGGACAAGTTACTCCAACCCTCTGTGCTTTAGAACATATCTGCAAAATGAAACATGCTATTAACACACTATTATTTACTGGCTTGTTGTGAGGATTAAACTAAACAATTTAATTCAAACTGTTGGCTCAGTGTCTGAAAATAGTATTCTATAGTTATAGCTATAATTAAGAAGCTGAGAACCACATGATCAAGAGCATTGGCCTTTGAATGTCTAAACTGAAAACTTGCGGCCACTTACTATTATGAGAACTTTGGAAATTGATAGTTATTTAATTTCTCTGCCTCAGTTTCTCCATATGAAAAGGATAATATTTTGCCTGTTTAGTAGGGCCATGGTGAAGAGCACAGAATACATGTAAAATGCACCAAATAGGAAGGAGCTGGGTGCAGTGGCATGCACTTGTAATCCCAGTACTTGGGAGGCTGAGACAGGAGGATCATGGGTTCAAGCCCAGCCTTGGCAACTTGGCAAGACCCTCAGCAACTTAGTGAGACTCTTTTGAAAAAAAAAAGATGATGTTATAGATGAGCAGGTAGCCTAGCTTGGGTCCCCCTGGCTAGGAAGGCAAGGTTCCCATACATATCAGAGGAGACATCTTGAGAGAAAATAGTCACTCCTCAAGAACTGGATCTAAGAAGAACTAGGCCACCTGGTCCTACTGGCAGGGACTGGAGCCAGCATTAAGAATAAGATTGCAAAGGGGCTTTTCAAAAGTAACAGAAATTGGGATGTGAGGTCTTGGCTTCCAGAACAAAGGTCAGGAGATGAGCAGGACTTGTGGGGCACTGAAGTTGATGTTAGTGATGCCTCTGTCACCACGCTGTCCTGTTTCTATTAAGGGAAACTTTTAGAAGGAAGAATTCAAATGTTTTTACTGAGCCTGAGAGGCTCCAAAATAAGGCCACATGAGGATCAAGTTGGTTGCTGTTTTTCGGCAAGATTGCTTCAAAAAGCAATCTTTATGCTAGGAATTCAGATTGTAGACATTTATTGAAGATAATAAAAAGATTGGACATGAACTGGGTATCTTGGTGCACACCTATAATACTAGTACTTGGGAGACTGAGACAGGAGGACTGCAAGTTCAAGGCCAGTCTCAGCAACTTAGCAAGACCCTGTTTAAAAATAAAAAATAAAATAAAATAGGCGTGTGGGGGTAGCTCAGTGGTCAAATACCCTGAGTTCAATCACCAGTACCACAAAAAATGTGGACATGGGTTTATGAGCAAGAAGTAGTTGTATAAATGACAGTCAATTTATCATGATCACAAAACCGTTAGTAACACCCACTTAGTGTGTGAAACCTCTATGTATAATCTCAGTTCATTCTTACCATATCATACATCTGTGAAATAGGTGTCATGATTCTGATTCTAAAGATAAGAAAACAAGAGCTGGGGGATGTGGCTCAGTGTGTAGAGCAGTAGCCTAGCATGATTGAAGCCCTGGGTTCCATCCCTAGCACTACAAAATAAATAAAGTAAAATAAATATAAGGAAATGGAAGTTTACAAATGTTGAGCAATTTGCCTATAATTATACAGCTATTGCATTTCAGAGCCAATTAGAGTCAGTTCTATTGGCCTCTTAAAAATAATCTTGGCTGGGCATGATGATGCACGGCTATAATTCTAGTACTTGGGACACTGAGACAGGAGAATCACAGGTTCAAGGACAGCCTCAGCAACTTAGCGAGGTCCTCAGCAATTTAGGGGGACCCTGTTTCAAAATAAGAGATGAAGCTGGGCGTGATGGCACAATGTTGTAATACTAGTACTTGGGAGACTGAGACCGGATGATCCAGGTTCGTGGTCAGCCTCAGCTACTTAGTGAGGCCCTCTGCAACTTAGTGAGACCCTGTTGCAAAATAAAGAATAAGAAATAGTGCTGAGGGTAGGGCTGGGAGTGTAGTTCAGAGGTAGAATGTCCCTGGGCTCAATCCCCAGTACTGAAAAAAAGTCATTTTGTATCCCTTCTCATGAAGTTCTATTCCAGTGCCTCTCAAACTTTTTCTTAAAAAAAAATTGGGACTCTCAAGTAGCCATGTTTACATGGCTCTGTGTATCTATATTTGTAGTATTTGGAAATGAAATGGAGAATCTTCAAAATATTTTCTTTGAAGATTACAAACTAAAATAGTATATTTTATGAAAAGACTAGTTTCTAAAACAAAACAAAACAAAAACTGTAAATGAGTGGCATGATTTACATTTTTGTGTAGCTCCTTCACATCTGGTTTGATAGAACACAGCTGGATTGTTAAATCCTCTGTGGAATTCAGTTTCTTGCTATCTGTTGTTTTGGTTAAAATATATGAAGAAAATCTTACCTCACATGAATACATGATGGGAAAAGGGAGACCCTCATTTATTTCCTGAATATGTTTCAGGTACCCTGAGGTGTCATCAAACCTCAATTTGAGAACTGCTGGTCTCTGCATATCATGGAATATTATGTAATAATCAAGAAAAGTATGCTTAACAAGGGTTACTGAATGGTATGGGATATGTTTAAGATATAGCATTGACTAAAACCCAGAAGGACAATAATTGTATATACTATAGGACCTCAAATGTAAAATGCATAAAATGAATAAAAGGGTGAAAGAAACATGTTGAACTGTTAATAGCCAGGATTTATTTTTTGTGGTACTAGAGATTGAACCCAGGGGCACTCTAACTCCGAGCTGCACCTCCCAGTCCTATTTTATTTATTATTTTGAAACAGGCTCTCCATAAGTTGCTGAGAGCCTTGCTAAATTGCTGATGCTGACCTTGAACCTTTGATCCTCCTGTCTCAGCTACCTGGAATTACAGGTATGTGCCACCATGTCTGGCCAGGAGGGATTTTGCTTGGCAGAATTATAAATGCTTATTCTTTATAATTTTCTTTGTCATATAGAATTTCTGCAAAGGATAAAATACCACATACATAGATGTGTGTGTAGCATTTGCATTAGGCAGAGCTCCTAGCCTTTACCTTCTCCCAAGCAGTAGGGACATATGTCCTTCAGCCATGTCTTACCCTTCATAAGCACCTACCCTCTCTGAAGTGACCCCTAAAGAGCTTGGGACTATTTTGGACTCCTATCCTTTGCTCCTAAGTCCATTTCACTGTTCCTTCCAGGGATCCCAGAGGACAATGTTCCTTGCACTCATATCCTCAAATGCCAGCCTGACATGGTGGCATATGTCTGTAATCCCAGTGCTTGAGAGGCTAAAACAGGAGGTCACTTGTTGGAGGCCAACCTCAGCAA
This sequence comes from Graphiurus murinus, assembly GCA_004027655.1. NCBI lineage: Eukaryota > Metazoa > Chordata > Mammalia > Rodentia > Gliridae > Graphiurus > Graphiurus murinus. The sequence continues at coordinate 13,600 of PVLC010000869.1, forward strand.
TTAAGCCGGTCCCTCAGCAACTTAGTGAGACCTTATTTCAAAATAAAATAGGGCTAGGAGTGTATCTCAGAGGTAGAATACCCTGGATTCAATCCCTAGTAACACACACACACACACACACACACACACACACACACACACACACACATGCTTTTGACTTCTATAGCTACTATAAATTAAATTGACCTTCCTGTAGCTTCTGCTCATGAGCTGTGAGGTCCTGAACCAGTCATTTAGACTTATCTGTGCTTTATTTTCTTTACCTGTTAAAGAAATAACATCTACTGGACAACCTCACAGGACTATTTTAAAGATAGAACAAAAATTCTATATAAAATTTGACTTTGTCACTTGGGCCCATTGTGCACTGGGGACTTATTCTGATGCCTTTCATGATTCCTTCAGAAGGCCAGGCTTCCCTGGACAATTTTCAATACAGTGACAATCACCGGACTGTTTCTACTGTGGCCAGATCTGAAGTCCACCCTTCTTCCAATGCCTTTGGTTGTGTAATCTTATAAACAGCCTTTTCCTCCCTGCCCTGCTTATTCCCTGATGCTTGAAGATTGGAGATTTTTGAAATGAGTCTAACAATAGTTCTTTCCTGTGTTTATCAGAAGCAATCCCTTGTCTTATGAAAGAATACTCACTTTTATGAATCTAGATAAGTTAATCCATTAAAGGGGACAATGAAGGCCTTAATTGGTACTTAAAATGATAAAATGGCTGGGCATGGTGGCACATGCTTGTAATCCCAGTACTTGGGAGGCTGAGACAGGAGGATCTGGGTTCTTGGCCAACCTCAGCTACTTAGTGAGGCACTCTGCAACTTAGTGAGACCCTGTTTCAAAATAAAGAATTAAAAAATAGGACTGGGGGTGTAGCTCAGAGGTAGAATGCCCCTGAGTTCAATCCCCAGTACTGAAAAAAAAGGATAAAGTGTTTTCTTCTTTATCATGATGTTCTTTGTGAATCATTTGGTTTCCATTTACTCGCCAGATCCCTTTACGGGGTCACTTCTCACTTTGATTTTTACATACTCCCTTTCTGAGTATTGCTCTATTAAGGAGAGTTTGGGCAGCTGATCTGGAATACTTGCTGTTTGAACAGCCTTAACTGTATTTGGGACCCCACTGAGAGTCTCTACATTTCAGCTGGGGTGACATTTCAACTGGGTCATTGAGCTAGGAGGTGTCAAATGGAGCCTGTGCAAAGACCTCTGTATCCCCATTATATCACTTCCACATGACCATACTGTACAAAGAGCTTACCTGGGGAAGAGCTGGAGGGGTGGTGAGAAGTGCCTATCTCACAGACATCCCATGTGGGAGATTGATGCAGCAGGAGGAACAGAATCCTGTTATTGATTGGGGATCCACATGTAGGTCATGTTTTGTCAGTTGACTCTGCCCTCATACAAAATTTGGCCTTCACCTTTCCCTAGGTCAAACCCCCCACAAGTCAGAATGCAGTTCTTCCTTTCTGAAACAATTGTCTTTTTATAATTTTTTTGTGGAACTATTAATTGAACCTAGGAGAATTCTACCTCTGAGCTACACTCTCACCCTTTTTTATGTTTTTGTTTTGAAACAGGGTCTTCGCTAGGTTGCTGAGGCTGAGATCCTCCTATCTTGGCCTCCCAAGTACTGGAATTACAGGCATGAGCCACCATGCCTGGCTTTTTATAAATTTTTATAGGTGCGTTTTAATTGTACATGATAGTGAGATTCATAGTGATATATTCATATATGCACATAACTATTTGATCTGATTCCCTCTCCATAGCTCCCTCTCCGCCTCCCTTCCCCTGTATGATAGAGAGATTCATAGTGATACATTCATATATGCACATAACATTACTTTGTCTATGAAAAAAATTGTCTTTGCATTTTCAGGAGCTACCATGGCTATTAGGAAGTCTTAGCTTCTTCCCCTACATCTTTACTCTAAGGGGTTTCAAACAAAAATATGCTGTTCTTCTTACTGAAGGGGTGGCTATTCAATTTGCTTATGGTTTATTTCTTTCTGATCCCCTTTATTTGTGAGGACAGTGCCATGCTGAGGAGTCTAGGGAGATGGATTTGGAATGCCAGTCTTAGATGCCCACTGACTTCAACTCTCTTGAGTTGATTCTTCAAGTTCCATCTTCAAGTCAGCATCTTGAGTTGATTCTTCAAGGGGTTGGCGCTCCTCTGCTGGTGGGGACCTGCAGAGGCCAAAATGGGTCTGGGCTCAGTGGGAAGCTTAAAACCAATAAGGTTAATAATTGCATAGAGAATCAAACTATAATAGATCAGTTTAGAAATGATAACATTACATGTCTAATATATGCCAAGTTCAAGGTGTTCTAAGTAAATACCAAGTTCAAGTTGACACAGTGGAAATTATATCCAGCATGTTCTGAGAGTTTCATGTGTGCCAGCAGTCTAGGCCTGTATACTTTGGACATATAAAATTATAATTATGACAATAGCAGCTGCAACAATCACAACAGCATTGTGAATTCCCAACATGTCTACCATTGTTCAAAGTGACGTATGTGGATGAATTTACTTCATCTTCCCAATATGTCTCTGAGGTAGTTACTGTTGTCACATTTTACCATTGAGTTAACTGAAGCATAGAGAGGTTAAGCAACTTAATGAATGGCAGAGCTGTGATTTGCCCCCAGGGGGAGGGGGGCTGGCTTCAGAGCCTGTGCTCTTACAACTTAGAACCCAATGGGTGACACAGAATGGTAAATGCATTAGAGTGGGACAGCTGAGTTAGTGGTAGGTGAAAGATAAACGGAGTGCTCTGGGACACTGAGAAACCCATTGCCATGGTTTGAATGCCCCTTCCCAAACTCACATTGAAACATGATCTCCAAGTTCATATGTTGATGGTATTTGGAGGTAGTGTCTTTTGGGGAGGTAATTGGGATTAGATAAGGTCTTCAGAGTGGGGGTTTGGTGACTTTATAAGAAGAGGAAAAAAAGGCCTGAGCTGGCACACACTTGCTTGTCTCACCATGTGTTGCTCTTCACTACTTTATGATTCAGGATGAAGGCTCTTACCAGATGCCAAGCAGATTCTGGCAACATGTTCTTGGATTTCTCAGCCTCCAGAACCATGAGCCAAATAAATATCTACTTTATAAATTACTTAGTCTCAAGTATTTTGTTATAACAACAGAAAACAGACTAAGACATTACCTTACTATATCAGAGTTTATGGTAACTCTGCATACATTTGAAAGGAACATAATAGGGTCAATAGACGTATTGGAGAGATTGATACTTGAACTTGGTATTTATTTGACACAAAAGATTTCTGGGGCCAGGAAGATTACTCAACTGACTTGTTCTCTGTCAGCCATCTTAGGAAAGACAAAGCTGGAGTGGAGAGCCACATCTACTCTGTGGAGAATGGTCTCATGAATCAATCCACAAGTTTCTACTGAGTAATTTCCTTCCTTCCTTCCTCCCTTCGTCCCTCCCTCCCTCCCTCCCTTCCTTCCTTTTTAGTACTAGGGATTGAACCCAGAGGTGTTCTACCTCTAAGCTACACCTCAAGTCCTATTTAATTTGTATTTTGAAACAGAGTCTAAGTTGCTGAAGGCCTCACTAAATTGCTGAGATTGGCCTCAAACTTGGGGTCAACCTGTCTCAGAGTCCCAAGTACTGAGCACATAGGCTTTCACCACTGCACCAGGCCTCTACTGAGTAATTTCCATGTGCTGGGCTCTGATGGAGGAAATATAAATGAAGGTTTAAAAAGTAAGCATGCAGCTGGATGTGGTGGTACATGCTTGTAATCCCAGCATTCGGGAGGCTGAGACCAGAGGATCTGGGTTCACGGCCAGCCTCAGCTACCAAGTGAGGCACTCTGCAACTTAGTGAGACCCTGTTTTAAAATAAAGAATAAAAATAGGGCTAGGAGTGTAGTTCAGAGGTAGAATGCCCCTGGGTTCAATCCCCAGTACTGCAAAAAAAAAAAGTCAGAATGCAAATCATATAGAATTTGAGTTATATCTCAACAAAGCTGTTTATAAGACATATATCTTAATAAAGCTGTTTATAAAACATAATCAGTACTGGAATGTGACTCAGTGGTAGAGTGCTTGCCTAGCATACACGAAGCCCTGGTTTCTGTTCCCAAGCACTGAAAAAAAAAAAAAAAAGGAGGGGTATCACCATGAACCCAGCAGCCAGATGCTACTTTAAATACCACTCTTGATAAAATAAATTAAGAATCCTTGGACAGATGGGGCTAAGGTAGGGGAAACAGAAGATGAGAATGGAGAATCTTCTAGTGCTGGAAATGAAGGAAGTACTCAAAACAAAAAATGAAGGAAGTACTCAAAACAAAAAAGGATTGGGGGCATATCAAAGGCAACACAGGAGTCCACCTGAAGGAGTACCTGATTGGCCACAGGTGAAACAATTCAAGCAACTCAATAAATAATGTAGTATTTATTTATGATCCTAAACATAAAAAACCTATATAAACCCATACTAATACAAATAAGTGATTGAATATGTGTATAAAAGGGTGAAAAGAGGGAAATCTTCCTTAGAGAAGAATTTTTAAAATGTTTGTGGATACTTCCCAATTAGGAAGTGGAGCTTAATTTCCATCATTCTTTCTTGAGTGTGGTCTGAACTTAGTGACTCTCTTCCATAGGACGGAGTGTACAAAGGGGAAAATAGTAACTTTACAGTGGAAGGATCTGGCAGATGCCACGTTAGGCAAGAGCTCAAAGCTATCATCATCTGTGATAAGTCATGTTACTATCACATGCCACCCTGAGGTGACAGAATGAGAAGGACACTTCACCTATGTGGTATTCTTCCCCATTTTTAAACCCCATCTAAAACAAAACATCCAGAGAGATCCAAATTGAAGGACATTTTACAAGATGTCTACCCAATATTCTTTACACTGACAAAGTCATGAAAAACAAGGAAAGACTGCAGAATGGTCATAGACCAGAAAAGACTTTGCAGCACTACTGAACATAATGTGGGATCTTGAAACAGAAAAAGATATTAGTGGTGGTAATCCTAGTACTTGGGAATATGAGACATGAATATCACAGATTCAAGACAACATATACATGATGAATATATGCAATTTTTATTGTCAATGATTTTTAACTATAAGTAAAATAAAATTGGTGCATCATATATAAATGACAACTCAATAATTTTTTTAAATGTGATGGTTAATTTTATGTGTCAATTTGGCTAGATCCCCCAGTACCCAGATATTTGGTCAACATTATTCTAGATGTTTCAGTAAAGGTATTTTTAGATGAGATTAACATTAACATTTAAATCAGCAGACTTTGAATAAAGCAGATTACCCTCCATAATACACATGGGCCTCATCCAATTACTTGAGGTCTTTATATAAAAAATATTTAGGGCTAGGGAAATATAGCTCAGTGGTAGAGCACTTGTCTACTGTGTACAAGGCTCTGGGTTCCATCCCTAGCATGTACTGGTAATCAGCTGCATTTGAACTTTAACTGCAGCTCTTCCCTGGGTCTCTGGCCTACCATGAAGACTTACTTTCGGCTTGCCATCACCCTCATCACATGACCTAATTCCTTAGTGTATCTCTCTCTCTCTCTCTCTCAAGAATTCATCTCTGTAAATCCTATGGCATTGTTGGTGAGAATACCAACATGGCCACAGAATTAATACAAGAATGAACATGAACTCTCTCATTTCGCAATTCTGGTTTCTCTGCCTACAAAATCAATCCATAATGAGTCTTTGATGAATGAGTTATCATGAGATTCTGGTTGACTGAGAACCTTGACTTCCATCTCAGCCTTTGAAATTGACCCAAAGTGTGTTTTGTGTATGTCCCTAAACTGCCATAAACAAGTTAAGCCTCTCAGACATGATTTGTGTGCTATCTTATTTTTAATTCTTTGCAGAGATGTGTTCCGTTTATCTCTGTGTCAAGATATTCCTGTGGGGAGAACTAGGTGGTTGTGAACATGCCAGGGGGAAAAGAAGCCTGAAGTTGCCTCATCTTTCTGTTTTGATTTTAATGATCTCTGGAAACTTCTGCCTTGACCTTGAACGAACTTGCTGGGTTCTGGTTTGTGACTCTTCTTACAGATGGTTGCATTTCTACAATTGGTTTTTTATCTGTTTCTAACTTGTATAATGTTTATAGTTGTGAATTCCTGATTCTCTGTGCACACAGCAGCTTACAAGGGCTCCTGATTAGAAAATATTTACTGGCATTGTTGGCCAATGAGATTACTTTTGGTAACCCCACTTCTATACTGGTATTTAAATTTACATAGTAAGGGTGCCAATTTCAGAGAGAAAACTTCTTACTGTGCTTGGTTTGGCACCAAACTTATTTAACAGAGGATTTTGTTGGAAATCTCTGTGCTAAAACGTTAAATAGGATTCTAAGAACACAAGGAGCCAAGATTTCAGGATATGTCACATATCAGTAACTAAAATGACTTTGTTTGCAGACATTTGTCAACTTGGAAGATTTAACTACATTTACATTATAGTAAATGTTTCCTTTAAAAAATATCTTGTGTCTCACAGGGCAAATCATATCCCTTCAGAGGCCCATTCCCACCAGTGTGGAATCCGATTACCTACCTAGATCATAACAACCTTTGGAGGACAATGGATGAGATGGGGAAAGAGGTAAAGCTGCTTATCTACAAATCACCCACCCCCATGCGTAGCACATTGTGAGAATACAGTAACAATCAGTAAAGATTTGTGAAGTGAATGAATGGACTTGTTTCTAACCTTCAAAAGAATGAGAAGTCAAACAGGCTGCTGTTGGTATGTTACAGATGAAAAGGTAGAAGATTATGTAACACTTAGCCTTCCCAGGGTGATGTTTTTAACTTAGAAAATCTTCAGGACATAGCAAAGTAAAATGCCTGGGTCTTTGATTTGCTAGCATGCCCAAATCTGCAGCTTATAAGTAAACACACACAGAGCTTACCTGGAACCCCTAATTTAGACAATATTTGGTGCAGCTGTCTGATCCTAGAGAAAGAGTTGAATTTATCACTATTGCCTGTAAATTAGTAACTTAATACAGTAGTCCCCCCTTATCTATGGTTTTGCCTTCTGTGGATTCAGTTACCCATAGTCAACTGTGGTCTAAAAATATTAAATGGAAAATTTCAGAAATAGACCACATTCTTATAATTTTTATTATAGTATGTTGTTAAATCTTGCTATTTTATTGTTATTAGTCTCTTACTATGTATAATTTATAAATTAACCTTCATTATAGGTATGCATATATAGGAAAAATATAGTATATGTATTATTTAGTACTATTCATGGTTTCAGGCATCCACTTGGGTCTTGGAAAGTATCCCCCATGGATTAGGGGGACTATCATAATCCATATTTGGAACTAGCTTAATTATAACATACCTTTATTCATTGTGCAGAAGTATTATGTTAATTAAATACAGATTATATAGCATAGATCTATAACAGTCAACATTGTTTATGCACTGAAAGAAAACTGTTGGGGGAATGTGGTAAACTTATATTTTACTTCTTTAAGTTCCAGTTTTTAAGAATGAATAGTTATTTAAAATGGGAAATTATCTTTGTCTTTCTCCTTGAATCTTCATCTGAATGTAGATTCCCAGCGATGCCCCGTGGAAGGCACCCCTTGCAGAAGAGTGGGACCACATGACCATGAAAGAGTTGCTGAACAAGATCTGCTGGACCAAGTAAGACTCACTATTAGGAATTTACTATGATCAGTTTTCAGGTTTTTTTAGTAATACCATTCAACAGGCATGGGACAAGTAGTTGCTTTGTATCTAAAACCTCACCACTGGCCAAGTAGAATGCTGAAAAATATTGGAACTGAGTCCTACCCTAAAGATTATACATCTGACTTACTTCTTTAGAATAGTTTTGCATACCAAAGCTGATATTATAATCTCCATAAAATTCTCAGAACAGTCCAGAATGTGCCACTTTCTTTCCTTAGGTCAGCTTAACAATCTTATTTTCAAATTGAGGTAAGAATGTTTTTGTAGTTCTCACTGGTGGTCAAGTACAGAGATGATTAGCTTATACATTTCAAACACAGTGCTTTAAGAATTCAAAGAGGAAGCTGAGCATGGTGGCATATGCTTGTAATCTCAGTACTTGGTTCACGGCCAGCCTAAGCAACTTAGCAAGGCCCTCAGCAACTTAGTGAGACCCTGTTTCAAAATAAAAAATAAAAGTAGGGCTGTGGGTATAGCTCTGAGTTAGAATATCCTCAGGAGTCTATCCCCAGTACCAAAACAAACAAACAAAAAATCTATAGATGGGTTCATTTGCTGGTTTTAAAGGAAGTAGTCTCCAGAATTACTTCCTTTAAACCTATATTGGTTCTGTTTAAAGCTTGATCATATATTCAAAGATTAATGTTGCTTATTTTTCCACTTGTTGTCATTTATAAAAAGCTCTCCAGAGACACAAATTATAATTTGTATATGATCACATATACAAATTATTTAGAAAACCTATGCCTATAAAAAGATGCATCAAAATGAGACTCAATCATCTTTTTGAAAGCAGAAGTATGAGAGATACTCATTCTCTCCTAGCTTTATCTCATGAATTTTCCAAAGTTTATCTAATCTGTATATATTTTCCATGTAGAAATATATAACATTTATCTTTTAAAAAGTCAACAGGGCAAAAATACAAAAATATTATTACACTAACTTTCTTGACCTTCCATCCCTCAAATATCATTCATCTCATTTCTTTTCTTACTAAAGGTCCCAGAGTAAATCAAATAAAGGATTTGGAATGGACTAGCCCTCCAGAGAGAATTAAAGTTGTCCCCTTTATCTACAGTTTGGCTTTCTATGGTTTCCATTACCCATAGTCAACTTTTGTCTGAAAATGTTATGTTATTTATCATAACTCTTAAGATGAGAGAGAGATTATATTCATATAACTTTTATTATAAGATATTATTAGAGTTGTTTTGCTCAATTTTATTATTAGTTATTTTTAATAACTAATAATTTATAAATTAAACTTTATAATGATATGCATAGAAAAATCACGACGTGTATCGGGTTCGGTACTATCCATTCAGATATCCACTGGGGGTCTTGGAATGTATCCCCTGTGAGTAAGGATGGACCACTGTACTTTTAGCTCTTCCTCCTTTATTTAAAACCAGGATTATTTCCTTCCCACCAAATTGACAATAATAACAATTAGAAACTCATCAATATTTTTATGTTTAATATTGGTTATATAGCTGGACCCATATTCACTTTTTTTTATTACTCCCTTTAAATCATGCCCCTGAATTCACCTCTGAAATAAGAAACAAAAAAAATACGATATCAGGAAACTGCAAAGGATATTTTACTTCCAAATAATATTTTAAGCCAATGTCAGCTGACTAATGATAAAGCATTTCAAGGTATTAAAAGCATGAGTTTTGAGTTAGGTATGATCTGAAGTTGTACTATTTAGTAACTTGGTAGCTAAATATTATTAAACTATCTGGAGCTTCATTTTCTGGCTTGTGAACCAGAGAAAACAAATGGATGTTTTATAGGATTCTTACAACAATTGAACAAGACAATAAGTTTAAAGACTATGGAGTATGGAAAGAGTTCAAATGGAAGATTGGAATATGGTATATTTCTTATACCCATTGTTAACATTGCCAAGTGGAAAATTCTGCCTAAGGTGTAATTAGATTAACAATATGCAAACATCACATCAAAGGGAAATTGGTCCTTATTAAAGATATCCCAGAGTACACATTACTACTTGTGAATTTCAAGCCATGTTAGATATAACTGAGTGTTTGGAATTACGTAACATTGTTCACTTTTTAGTGTGCTTCTTATTCTGATAGGATATAATATCTAGGTATTTATGTGTCAAGACACCAGGTAAAAGTCCACCCATCTCTGTTTTATTGTTTTCTCCCTCATACATCCTTTGAGTTTATCTTCTGTTATTAAAATAACTGACAAGATAACTGTTACTAATTTTATGCTTGGTAAAGCAACTATCATATATTTTGTACATTGTGGATATTTTAAAAATAGTTTTATATTTCTCTTCATTTGTTCATTCAGTCATTCAACAAGTAATTATTGAATGCTTACTGTATGTTAGGCTTTTTAAGGGGACACCATGTAAGAAAAAGATAAGGTTTCTGTTTTTATGGGTTGATATTCTAGTGGGGGAGATAGCAATAAAAAATAATAAACCAAGTCAGTCCTGTTGGCACACTCCTATAATTTCAGTTCTTGGGAGGCTGAGACAGGAAGATTGAAGGTATGAGGCCAGCCTCAGTAACTTAACAAGACCCGGTTTCAAAATAAAAATAAAATAGACTTGAAGTGTAGCTTAGAGGTAGAATAACCCTGAGCTCAATCCCCAGTACCAAAAATAAATAAACCAATAATTAAGGTAATCTCAGACATTGAAAAGAGTTCTAAAGATACATACAATGGTAAATGGCAGAGAATGCCAGGGTGCTTGGAATATGGAAGCCAGTGTTCATTTTGCTAGATGAATACAAGTCTGTGTTTCTGGGTAGACATTAACACATGTGGGAGGGGGTACAGGATGAGATAGAAAAGCTAGGCATGGGGTAATTGCTTAGGGCTTTGGAAACCATGGTGAAGGATCTGAATCTTATTCTGGCTTATTTCCTTCCTTCCTTCCTTCCTTCCTTCCTTCCTTCCTTCCTTCCTTCCTTCCTTCCTTCCTTCTTTTTGTGGTACTGGATTTGAACCCAGGGAGATTCTATCTCTGAGCTACATCCTCAATCATATTTTATTTTTATTTTGAAACAGGGTCTCACTAGGTTGCTGAGAGTTTCCCCAAGTTGCTGAAGCTGTCCTTGAACCTGTGATCCTCCTGTCTCAGCCTCCCAAGTTCTGGGATTACAGGCATGTGCCACCATGCCCTGCTCCTTATTCTGGTTTTGACAAGATGCCAGTGAAGAATTTTAAGTAATAGAATGGCATGACTTGATTTACATTTAAGAAAGAGCATTATGGTGGGGAGGGAAATAAAGAGCATCTGGATTCTAATGTGGGAAACAGATATCAAGTGGAAATGAGTGGAGGCAGAGAAAGTCTGGAGGAGGTAATTGGAATACTGGTGGCAAGAGACAATACTAAATTAATGGTGGTGAACATAGAATGATGTGGTAAGAGATGATCATATTTTTTTTTGATGGACTGAGTGGGAGGAGAGGGATGGAGAAAAAGAAACTAGGCTTGATTTCTAGAGGGTTGGCTTTAGCTATTGAGTGAACAACAGTGCCTTTTACCAAGATGAGCATCACTAAAAGGACAGCAGGTGTGTGGGAAGAAACCATGATAGCACAGAATATGGAAAGATTCTGAGTAAGGTATTTGTTTTGGGGAGGGGGATAAATCTCATATTTCCCAAATCTCTGATGTCATGTTCTATAATATTGGCTCCTCATGACATTTTCCTGCAACTCATCAAATTTTTCTAAACTTAGCCAAGAAATATATTATTTGAATAATTTCTAGACAATGAAAAAATACTGTCCTCCATTTGCCAATTTTGCTCTTGTTTCTTCCTGAGCAGATCTGCGAAGCACCTTGCCACTCTTTTTGTGAACCTCTGTGTCACTGCAGAGACCCATGAGATCTCTGCTCTCTGGTTCCTGTGGTATGTGAAGCAGTGTGGGGGCACGACAAGAATCATCTCAACGACCAATGGAGGGCAGGTACTAATTGAACCCCCACTGTCCCAACTAGAATGAAAGATTGGCATCATCATCAATCATGCCCTGCTGAAGCTTGAGGCAGGCTTGTGGATTTTAGCACTTTACCATGACTTCTTGGAAAGCTCAAAAAGGAAAGTTAGAATGATGATGTATTTTCATTTTTGTGTGTGTGATAATGGGGATCAAACCCAGGGTCACTGTGCCACTGACTTATACCCATAGCCCTTTTTATTCTGAAACAGGGTCTCACTAAATTGCTGAGGTTGTCCTCAAACCCACTATCCTCCTGCTTCAGCCTCCCACGTACTGGGATTACAGGCCTGTACCACAATACCAGGCTCAGGCTCTATGGTCATCTTTCTTTTCTTTTTCTGTATGATACTTGGAATTGAATCCAGGGCCTCGTTCATGCTAGACAAGCACTCTACCACTGAGCTACATCCCCAGCCCTTGAATTTTCAATTTAAAGTGCATGCCCCACATAGAATTCATTCATTCATTTGTTTAATATCTCTTCCCTGAGTTCCAGCATTGCATAAGGTACTATGCTGAGCACAATAGGAAGTGGATTAAAGTTCTTAAATAACCTTGGTAGTCATATTTCTTCCCCCTTGTCCTACCTTTTCTTTTCCTCCAGTTTTCCCCTTCTTCTTCCTGGCTCTATTTAAGATAGTTTTTTTAATTAAATGAACTAAAAGCCAAGAAAGGGGAGATAGCTCAACTGTGTACACAGCTAGATAGAACATTTGGAAGTTTTGGAACATTTAGAAGCAGGACTCAGTGCAGTTGAATACTGTGAGGTGAAATGACCTCGGTAGCCACAGAAGCAGTAGGCACCTGACCCAAGATGAGATGGGCAGCCTGTAACAGGGAGGAGACTAGCCTGGGAACAGAAGGAGTGTGGTGCAGAGGTTCTGAGCCTGTCACAAAACAAGGCTTTGGAATGATCAGGCAAGCAGTAGCTGAGCTCTAGGTAGAGTTTCACCAGGACCAACAGTCCAACAAAAGACTGTAGATGGGCAGGGCACTGTGGTGCGCACTTGTAATCCAGTGAGTAGGGAGACTGAGGCCAGAGGATTGCAAGTTCAAGACCGACTTTGGCAATTTAGCAAGACCCTGTCTTAAAATTTTAAAAAAGCAAATAAAATGGACTGGGGGTATGGCTCAGTGGTAGAGAGCTTGCATAGCATGCACACGGCTCTTCATTTTATCCCCATTACTGCAAAAGGAGATAGGGCTGAGGATGTAGCTCAGATGTAGAACACTTCTGGGTACAATCCAAATACCAAAAAAAAAAAAAATGCAGATGAGATATAGAGCAAGGGTGGTGACTAGACAGGTGGGACATGGGTAACATTCTGAGGATGTCCAGTTGCAGTTGGGGTCTGGAAATTCTCAAGAGCATTGCTTTGAAGGTGATATTGAAAACTTGTAATTTTGTCAAAAGCCAGCAGTTCTCAATAAGAAAGCAGTGGTTACAGACATAATTCATCAGAGTAAAATGAAATGTTATGCATCTCGGAGTGAACAGAAGCAAGGAAAACTAGCCACTTGGGGATTTATGCCCTTTCCTGTAATTTCCAACCACCTCATGAGTCCTTTTTCTTTCCAGGAGAGGAAATTTGTGGGTGGATCTGGTCAAGTGTCTGAGCGAATAAAAGACCTCCTTGGGGAACGAGTGAAGCTAGAAAGGCCTGTGATCTGCATTGACCAGACAGGAGAAAATGTCCTTGTGGAGACCCTAAACCATGAAATATATGAGGTAACCAAGACCCCTAAACTGTGGAAAAGAGTTCCATAGATAACCAAAGGATACACAAAACCAAAAATATCCCACACTTCATGAACAGTCCCTATGAGAAGGTGATATTTAAGCACAAAACTGAAGGAGATGACCAACTAAGCCATGTGGCTCTTGATGGGAAGAGCGTTCCAGGTAGATGGAATGGCTGGTGCCAAGGCCCTGAGGTGGAAGAAGGCCTGGAATAATCTAGGGACTGTAAGGTGGTACAAATGGTGGAAATAAGAGAAGTGAGGAAAAGAGTAACAGGAGGTGGGATCAGAGAGGTAACAGGAGTCCTTGTCATGTACACCTTTGGAGGTGGTTATGAGGAACTTAGCTTTAACTTCAAGTCTAGGATGTCATTAGAGGTTTTAAACTAAGAAACAGTAGGATCTGCTTTAGGTTTTCACAGGATTCTTCCAACTTTGTTGTTAAGAGAGTGAGTGGGGACAAGGGTACCACGAGAGAGGATCATTAGGAAAAACCTAAAACAACAGACCAATGATGTTTAACCACGTTGCTTTTCTTTCAGGCTAAATATGTGATTAGTGCTATTCCTCCCATTCTGAGCATGAAGATCCACTTCAACCCCCCTCTACCAATGATAAGAAACCAGCTGATCACTCGTGTGCCTTTGGGTTCAGTAATCAAGTGCATGGTTTATTATAAAGAGCCCTTCTGGAGGAAAAAGGGTGAGTACCTTCCATATAGAAAGGCCTTCAGGAGAATGCCCAAGAAACTTGGTGTCAAGATATGCATTTGCTTGTAACTATTTGCATTAGATATCTGTATATAAAACATTAGTCCACATCCTAAAGTATAATTCTTTTTTTTTTTTTGGTACTGGTCATTGAGCTCAGGGGCATTCTACCTCTGAGCTATAATACAAACTCTTTTTATTTTGAAACTAGATCTCACTAAGTTACAGAAGGCCCAGGCTGGACTTGAACTTTTTAAAAATATGGGTGTGTAAAACAATCCACAAAGGTGGGAATTCTGAAAATTTCCAGGCCACTGCTCATTAGTGTCAAGATTCTATTATATTAGCTGGGTATGGTGGCACACACTTGTAATCCCAGTACTTGGGAAGTTGAGACAGGAGGATCACAGGTTCAAGACCAGCCTCAGCAATGTAGCAAGACTCTCAGCAACCTAGTGAGAACCTGTTTCAAACATAAAATAAAATAAAATAAGGCTCAAGGTGTAGCTTGGAGGTAAAATGTCCCTGGGACTCAATCTCCAATTCGACAAAAAATTCTATTAAATTAAGTTACATTCATTTCTTCATTCATATCTAGTCATCCAGTGTGCTGCTGTACCAGATAGGACAGTGCACAGGGATGCTCACTAAAGAAGTAGATTCTGCAATGGTGGGAATGCTCTAGATCCGTTCTATCCAACACACTAGCCAGGGACCACATGTGGGTACTAAACACTTTGAAATATAGCTAGTGAAACTGAGAACCAATTTTTTCATTCTATTTAATTTTAGTCACTTTGTAAATATAAACAGCCACATGTGGCCAGTAACCACTGCATTGGGCAGCACAATGGTATAGTCTTGTCACATTTACTCTTATCACATCTAGTTTTCCAGTGGAGACCAGGAGAGAATAATCACTGCCTGGGACTATTCCAGGGCAGGGTGGACTGAAATGAGGAGCAAGGCTACAGGAAGGAAAAGAAGACTGTGCTGAAGACAAATGGGGGCAGTGCCACAGTTAGACCTTAAGGCAGTATTTCCTATATACAATCAGCCCTCTGTAACCATGGATTCTGCATTCATGGATGAAAACTATTTGGAGCAAATGTATCTGCACATTTTTTTCTTGTTATTAGTCCCTAAAAATTCAGTTTAACAACTATTTACATAGCATTTTCATCCTATTAGGTATTGTTAGTAATTTAGAGCTGATTAAAAGTATATGAGAGAGCTGAGTGTGAGGGTACTCACCAGTAATCCCAGAACTGGGAAGGCTGAGACAGGAGGATCATAAGTTTGAGATCAGCCTCTGTGACTTAGAGAGACCTTGTTTCAAAATAAAAAAAATTAAAAAAAAATAGGGTTGAAAGTGTAGCTCAGAGGCACAATGCCCCTGGGTTCAATCCCCAGTACCACAAAAAGTGAATAGAAATATAAAGTATATGAGAAAAAGTCCTTAGATTTTATGCAAATCATTTTATATAGGTGTCCTGTGCATTTACAGATTTTGGTATCCATGGGAGTCCTGGAACCAATCTCCCAGGGATATAGAGGGTTGTACAACTTTAGTAACCCTTTCCAGTGACATCACAGACTTCTGATTCCACACCCCACAGGTAATCATGGTTAGGACCATGGATGCATCAGTTGAGCTAGTAATTTACCCTTTGTGAAGGGCCCACTATGAAAATCCCTTTCATTTTAGTCTTTAAGTCTAATTGCAGTGGCACACTGGTCCATAATCGATTCCTATTTTGAACCAGGTCACATATTTTAGATGGCCAGCTGGTGGCAAGTAGATAGGGTTTAGGATCAGGAATATGGATTCTTTTCTTAATGACCATGAATGCCTTTACTTATGCAGAGAATCTCCATCTTTTCTTTCATGTCTGCACACTATCTTAGGCTTGCCGAGTGCCAGGCAAGTTGTTAGGCTCTAGTATCAAAAACGAAACACAAGGTCTCCACCCTCAGGAAGAGGCCAGATTGACTTGGTTCTTGTTGGTTGAGCCTTCCGTAATACTTTTAAAAGTTAGTATAAACATCAGGTAGCCTGACAAAGCAGATGAGATTTCTTTTGAGTTACTACAGATTGATCATCTCTAATTCCAAAATATGAAATCCGAGATGCTCCAAAATCCGAAACATTTTGAGAACCTGATGCCACATATGGAAAATTCTGTACCATGAAACTTTCTTTCATGAATAAAATTATTTAAAATATTGTACAAAATTACCTCCAGGCTATGCATATAAAATATGAATGAAACGTAAACAAATTGCATTCTTAGTCTTGGGTCCCATCCCAAATATAGCTCATCAAGTATATGCAAATATTCCAAAAAGTCAAAGAAATTACAAATCCCAGACACACCTGGTCCCAAGCATTTGAGATAAGTTATATTCAAAATTACAGTATCTTTGGCAGTAACACTGACAGTCTGATGCAAAGCAAATACCCTGTTGTAAGAGGCTACTTCTTCAGATTTTGTTACTGAGTCCTTGAAATATTTATTGAAACACCTATCAGGATAACAGAGTAATATAGGATGTGAGTTTTGGAGTGTTCCTCTGTGTTTCTGTAATAGAATTCAATACACTGTGATGCCACCAGTTTGCATGTTTGTCTTCCCCCAGAGTCTAGATTTTCTGGGCACGGAAATGGGCTTTTGATGTCCCAATGCCTGGCACAGTGCCTGATTTACAATAGGTGCTCAATAATCTTTCGTTTAACAAACACTTTAATATACAGTAGAAACACAAAAGCTCAGGGAATTTGACCTAACAAGATAAAGGGATTTTACAACTCAAAGCAGCCTAACAATGGCTAGCACATAGCAGGTATGTGGTATCATTAAAGGATTTTGTTTGCTTTGCTTTACAAGTTTGGCACAGTCTGAGATACCATAGAGAAGGTAATTTTTGTATTTTGAATAAGCCTGATATACAAATTCTTTATTTATCCCCCAGCATCGTGTTAAACATTGTTTTTATTTTTATCGCATATATTTATTTTATTTTTTTATGAATATTCAAAATATATAGGATGATGTATTGATATATATTTAAGTAGTCACTATATTAGTAAGCTATCCTCTACTGTAAAGAAATACCTGAGATAACTTGTATAAAATGAAAGGTATTATTTTGGCTCAGTTTTGTACACTTCGTGGTCAGTTGACCCTGTTGCTTTTGGGCCTGTGGCAAGGCAGCACATCATGACCAGAATGTGTGGCAGTGAAATATCGCTCACCTCATCTCCAAGAAAGAAAAAAGAGCAAAGAGGAGGACAAGGGCCCACAATTCCCTCCTAAAGTCACACCCCTAGTGACCTAAAGTCCTCCCACTAGGTTCCACCTCTTAAAGGTTCTACCACTTCCCAATAATTCCACAATAGGGGCCAAATATTTACCACATGGTCCTTTGGGAAGCATTTACCCAAAAAGCAGTCACTTTCTGTGTGTGTGTGGTAAGGGCATCTGGTTGCTTCTAGATTGGTTATCCCAGGAAGTCCTATTTAAAAGTCTTCTGGTGTATAACATTTTTTTGAATTTGCAAAGAAGGGCCCCTTCTTCTTTTCTGGCCTTCCATCAAGCCATCCTAAGTCCAGCAGCCCTCACCATTAGCACCCCACCCTCCCCTGGAGCCATCACAGTTGCATCACCTCTTCATCCCAGCTCACATATGTGGAGAAAGCAACATTTTGAATCCTTTGGGTCTGCTTACTTATGCTTACATTTTAGCCATTCATCCTCTCCCTTAAATCTTTATATATACTATATATCGATTTATATTTTCAATGACAGGAGCAATATCTACTTTAAAAATTACAAAAGTAAACTTATTCACCACAAAAGTTTCAAAAGATAAAAATGTATAAAAACATCTCTCAGCCAGACACATTGGCACATGCCTGTAATCCCAGTACTTGGGAGGCTGAGACAGGAGGATCACAGGATTGAGGCCAGCATGCAATAACTTAGCAAGACTCTGTTTCAAAATAAAAACAAGAAAATGACTAGGGGTGTATCTCAGAGGTAGAATGCCCCTGAATTCAATTTCTAGTACTATAAACAATATCCCTCTTCTATTGCTCCCTCTCTAGGAAACCACTGTTAAAAATGTAGGTTGTTTGACTGGAGTGTGGCTTAGTAATAGATCACTTGCCTAGCATGTGCAATGCCCCAGGTTTGATCCTTAGTACCACAAAAAACAAATTTAGGTTGTTTACCCTTAGAGATTTAGCATATGCATAGGTAATGTTTTAAATATATGTGTCCATGTATTTGGAAATATATATATATATATATTGTTTATATGATAATACATGTGATATTTATATGCAAATATATTTTTAAATAAATGTTACATATTTTTCCAAATACATTATTTTCAAAAACCATGATATATATCATACTGAAGTTTGCTGTTTTCTATTAACAATAAATCATGTAAATCTACCTCATACCAAGACAGACCAAATAATGTTATGTGCATATATGAATATATCACTATGAATCTCACTATGAGGTAAAATTACAATGCACCAATGAAACATTTTTAAATATCATAACAAATAAATCTACCTCCTTTCAACAAAATTTACCCAATAGGGAGCCGGGAGTGGTGGTGCGCACTTGTAATCCCAGTACTTGGGAGGCTGAGACCAGAGGATCCGAGTTCGTAGCTAGCCTCAGCTACTTCACCTACTTAGTGAGGCCCTCCACAACTCAGTGAGACTCTGTTTCAAAATAAAGAAAAAAAATAGGGCTGGGGGATGTAGCTCGGAGGTAGAATGCCCCTGGGTTCAATCCCCAGTACCACCCACACACACAAAAAAATTACCCAATAGGCATTTCTCTTGTTTACAAGTTTTTGCTGCTACATGTCATGCTGCAGCAAACAGTTTCCTGTGGATAGCACTTCTTCAGTTTTAGAAGCATTTCTTTTGGATAAATTTGCAAAAGTGGAATTGAGGTGAATTGTTTTGTATAGACCTTTATCAGCATTCCTGTCCTCCTACATCCTTGCCAGATAATACTTTTTACTTTTTGTTAATCAGATAAGAGAAATTATCCCATTTATCCATAATTTGTAATTTTCATCATTAATGAGGTTTAAGGGCTATATTAAATGATTTAATAAATTATCTATTCATCATTTCCGCATCAAATTTCCTGTATATAGTGAAAATACTTTTCTCCTTCAACTAAATTCTCAAATGTATGTATGGGGCCTTTTTTTGGGAGGGGAGGTTTGCTGAGGATTGAACCTGGTGGCCTCTTGCTTGATAAGCATAGACGCTACCATTAACTTACATCCTTAGCTCCTACATGGGTCCTTTAAATTCCTGTGATCTTTGTCACTGAGCTCAAATATTTTTTTGCAACTCTATACATAAAATTTTAAATATAAGTTAGGTGTAGTGGTGCATGCTTGTAATTCCAGTACTTGGAGGGCTGAGACAGGAGGATCGCAGGTTGGAAGCAATTTAGAGAAATCCTGCTTCCAAATTAAAAAAAATAATAAAATAGGTCTGAAACCTCTGAAAAGATGTATTGCTATAGTTACAAAACAGGCAAAACAGACTTTTTAGAAAATTAAACTTAAAAATTAAAACCAAGAATTTATAGCATTTTTCCACTATCTACATGTGCAATCTAGGTATACACATCCCACTTTGGAAAGCACAGGTTTAGATTATCTAGTCCTACAATTAGATATTTGGTAGGACATTCTTTCATCATTATTTTTCCTTTATTTTGCTCATAATACACTTTAATCATTTTTCCAGATGAATGTTGTTGTCTCATCAGAACTCTTTCCTTCACATCCCTGCATTCAAAGAGATCCTATTGAATTGTTATTCTGAATATTCTTATCACCTTCTGTAGCTACAGTATCTTAAGTATTCTCTCTAAGGATGTTATTTAGCACTTTGGGGGAAATTTCTTCTATTCCTTGAATCATTGTCCTTTTTTATCTTGAGCATTCCTTCTGGTTGGTTGGTTAGCTTGTTGTTCATTTGTTTCTGTTATTCTCTCTTTTCCTTTCCTTTCCTTTCCTTTCCTTTCCTTTCCTTTCCTTTCCTTTCCTTTCCTTTCCTTTCCTTTCCTTTCCTTTCCTTTCCTTTCCTTTCCTTTCCTTTCCCTTCCCTTCCCTTCCCTTCCCTTCCCTTCCCTTCCCTTCCCTTCCCTTCCCTTCCCTTCCCTTCCCTTCCCTTCCCTTCCCTTCCCCTTCCTTCCTTCCTTCCTTCCTTCCTTCCTTCCTTCCTTCCTTCCTTCCTTCCTTCCTTCCTTCCTTCCATAGGGAATTGAACCCAGGAGTGTCTACCTCCTAGCTACATTCCTACCCTTTTTAATTTTTATTTTAAAACAGGGTCTGGTTAAGTTGCTGAGTCTGGCTTTGAACCTGTGATCCTCCTGTCTTGGCCTCCCCAGTACTGGGATGGATTACAGATGTGCACCAGTCTGTTCAGTTCTGATTTTCTTTGTTAAGCTTCTTTGTTAAACTTATGTTAACTTCTTTGTTAAATTTCTTCTTTGTTAAACTTCTGCATGAACTTGCATGGCCTCTTCCTTTTAAGAGGTGCTGCTACAAAGCCAAGGGGGGCACTCTGTGTGTTTGGGCAGGCCTCCTGGGCTTTCCACATGCAAGTGATAGAAATCCCACTGATGCTGCATGGTTCCATATGGCATAAACATGGCTTTTCTCTTTGCCCCTTATTCCTTTACATTCTCCAAGTGCACGGCTCAGAAGCTAGCTTCACTCTGGGATGAAAGTGCTCAAAGAGCCCCTCCACCCAGCAAGCAGCACCTCTGCCCTGACCCACCTGGTTTCCTGTGCCTGTTCATCTTGTCAGCTGTTCCCTACACGATCAATATGCACTTTCTCTGCTCTCTGATGAGAGCCTCTTCTGTTTGTCTCTTCTCTTTTTCACCTTCTTTTAGCAGGTAATTTCTTAGCTAGTTCTCTTGTATTCTTACATCTTCTTGAGTTCTTTGATGGACTTCAAACATTTTTTGTTTTCATACTTCAGTCTTTCTCAACATATTTTTCCCACCCCAACACAGCTGATGGGCATGCAAATGCCCCTCTGGCCAATGGCTGACTAGGACATTGATTCTCACAGGTGCACAATGGGGAAGGCAGTGGGAGGGGAGAAAGAAACAAGTGCTTATTAAATAAGTTTAATAAGCCTCCAAGTGTGTCCTCTCTCTCACACACACATGCCTGCATGCAGGTAAGGGGAGGTGTGCACCTGCAAAGTTCTTTTCTCTGTGCTTTCTTCCTCATTTTGAAAGCCTCCTATCAGCTTTTCTATACATTTGTACCAGAGCCTTCCACCATAATTTTGTTGAAAAAACATCCAATTTGCAAGTAAATGATGGAGCAGGAGGAGGAGTACACTGCAGTAAGATATTATTACAACATTTCAGACCCTGGCCTGACATTTTCACCACTGCTCTGTCACAGTCTTTTGTTGAAATTACATATACAGCCATCCCTGGCATCCATGGATGATTGCCTCCAGGACCCCCACAAATACCAAAATCCATCAGTGCCCAAGTGCCTGATATAAAATGGCATAGGATTTGCACAGAACCTATACATATCCTCTTGTGTACTTTAAATCATGTGTAGGCTACTTATAGTACCTAATGCAACATAAATACTATGTAAATAGTTGTTATGTTGTATCATTTAGGGAATAACAACAAGAAAATGTCTGTGAATATTTGGTATAGATATAATTTTTCTCAAATACTTTCAATCTGTGCTGGATATGGTGGTGCACGTCTGTGATCTCAGCTACTCAGGAGGCTGAGGCAGGAAGATCACAGGTTTGAGAGCAGCCTGGGCAACTTAGTGAGACCCTGTTTTGAAATAAAAATTTAAAAAGGGCTGGAGGTTTGGTTCAGTGGTAGGGTGTGTCTGAGGTCAATCTATGGTACCACAAAAAATTTCCTTTTCAACCCACAGTTGATTTGAATCCACAGATGCAGAACCTGGAGATACAGAAGGCCAAATTTGTTTTTTGGGGGAGGGAAATGAAGAAGGGACTTTTATCCAGAATGTGCTGAACTTCTTTCTCAGATTGTTCGTTAAGGGGGAAGGGATATCTAGAAGTCATGTTTGAAATGAGGATTTGGAACTCTCTGAATTCTTGTTATCCATGTCCTCTATGTCCTATTTCCAGATAGTCAAGCACTATTTCAAATAAAATAAGTGAAGCCAGTTGTGGTGTTGCACACCTGTAATCCAAGTACTGGGGAGGCTGAGACATTAGGATTGCAGGTTGGAGGCCAGCCTCAGCTACCTAGTGAGACCCTCAGCATCTTAGTGAGACCCTGTTACAAAATAAAAAATAAAATAGGGTTGGGAGTGTATCTCAGAGCTAGAATGCCTCTGGGTCCAATCCTGAGTACCAAATAAATAAATAAATAAATAAATAAATAAATAAATAAATAAATGCCTAGAACATGCCTGTCATCCAAGCTTCTTGGGAGGCTGAGGCAGGAGAAGATTGCTTGAGCCCAGGAGCTTGGGGCCAGCCTGGACAACTCAGCAAGACCTCATCTCTAAAAACAAACAAACGGACAGCAACAACAAAAAAGCAGAATAAATGTAGCTCCTTATAAAATGTGAGCATCTAATTCCTTCTATTTTGCAGGAATAGACTATAATTTTCTTTGCAGATCTTTGTGTTTATTTTGATGCCATATGAAAGGGGAATGGGTGACAGAATGCCAAGGAAATCCAGATTTCCTTAAATAGTGACCTGGATTAATTCAGAGTATCACATTACCCTATTATTTGCAGAGAATAGCTATAGTTTAATTTTTTTTCACAAAATGTGGCTATGCAGTCCTCATGTTGGAATGAGTTTGACTTGTCTTCATACATTTAGATTACAGTGTGCCCTATTTGGCCTTTGGGGTTCTCAAGTTGAAAATGTGGGCTTCATTGTAACTGTTACAGATAGTCTTATAGGGTGATAAATATGTTCTTTTACGTTGCTATTCTCCAAGATTACTGTGGAACCATGATTATCGAAGGAGAGGAAGCTCCAATTGCCTATACATTGGATGATACCAAACCTGATGGCAACTATGCTGCGATAATGGGGTAAGGCATGATTATGGTATTGTGGCTGTGTCCAATGTTGACAAGATAATCGGATACTATTAGCAAATGTGTCCAAAATTTTGGTAAATATTGTTTTTACTCAATTGCATTATTCTCCAAATCCAGCAACAAAATAATACTTATTGCATCTTTTTTCAATATCTTCTGAGGAATAAATATGTAGAAGTAGAATACCAACATTTAAAAATTGTATTGACTTTCTGCTTCATATTTAATGCTGAGGTAACTTTGTCTTGGTGATCCATTTTGTATTGAAACATGATATGAAGACATTACTTAGGATGTTTTAGTAGTAGGGCTTCTTGTGGAGGCTGTGTGGACATCAGTGTTGTCTTAGTCTGTTTGGTGTTGCTATAACAGAGTACCTGACACTTGGAAATTTATAAAGACAAGAGACTTATTTTAGCTCCCAATTCTGGAAATCCAAGAGCATGGTACCAGCATGTTTGATTTCTGATGAGGGCCTTGTACTGTTCTATGTGTGGTATGAAAAGTGGAAAGAAAGTTGGTGAGAGAAGAAGCAAGAGAAGAAGCCAAATTTGCTCTATAACAACCCATTCTCACCAACACTAATCTACTCTCAAGGTCTGTATTAATACTTTCATGAGGATGGATCCCTGTTGACTCAAAATGCCCCTAAAGGCCCCATTGCCTCTCAATACTATCACATTGGGAACCAAATTTCAACATGAGGTTTTTGGGGGACAAATTATATCCAAACCACAGCAAGTGTTATTCATGTAGTATGCTGAGATTTTCTGAATCCCATTAAAGAGGTGCCAAAGTCAGGCCTATTATCAACTTTCTGGGGAAGACCAGCACAGATGGGACGTATCTTGGGGGCCATAACCTAGCTCAAAGAGGTGTTTACATGGAACAGCTAAAATTGAAAAGGGCTCCAGGACATGTATAAGTTTATCTCAGAAAGAGCCAAGGTGAGAAAGGGAAGTGAAAACCAATTGTTAAGTTGAAAGCAATTGTAGGGCTGGAAATGGAGGCAGAATCTAGAAGGTGGGGTGCTAAGGAGATACCATGGTGGAGGTAGAACCAAACGGCAAAGGCTGGATGAAATTAGAAGGGCTTAGCTACAGTTTTTTTTAGGGGGGAGGGTGTGTACTGGGGATTGAACCCAGGGTCATTATACCCCTGAGCTATACTCCCAGCCCTTTTTATTTTTATTTTGAAACAGAGTCTTGCTAGATTGATAAGAATCTCACTAAATTGCTGAGGCTGACCTGTGATCCTCCTGTCTCAGCCTCCGAAGTACTGGGATTACAGACATGTGCCACCATGCCCTGCTCATATGTGGTCTTAAGTGAAGTATTTTAAGTCCAGGACTCATTTCTATTGACCACCAGCTAGATGGAAGGACGTGACTCATTCACCATGTTACCCAATGCAGAAATCCTGGCCAGTCACCTACTTTTGGTCCCTTGACCTTCTACCTTTGGGTAGAAAAAAATTATTAATTTCCCCCTCTTTTTCTTGTCTGTATGTTTCAGATTTATCCTTGCTCACAAAGCCAGAAAACTGGCACGTCTTACCAAGGAAGAAAGGTAACAAAAGAAATCTTCCTCTCTCCGTCCCTTCATTTCCTTCCTTCATTTTTTCCTTCTTTCCTTCCTTCCTTTTTCTTTTCTGCCGACTTGCTTGCCTTTTTACTTAACTTTCCAACTTACAGACTACCTAATAATATGTGTATTGCCAATTTTACTTGCCTTTTATGTTAATTATGAGGGGTTGCTTGTTGTATAAAAGCACAGTTCTGATAGCTTAAGAACCAATTATTCGAATTAATATTTATTGAGTTTATTATACACAAGATACCATGCTAGGAACTATGGAGGCTATGAAAATGGATCTAGCCTAGGGGCTGAAAATGTACTTATGGAGAAGATAACCAAGTGGATAAATTACTGTGCTGCAGAGCAGTGAATGAGTGATACTTAATAATTACAGATTATAGGTAGAGAAGGACTAATTTCTTTGCAGGCTTCTAAATGGTCTAACTTGAATAGAAAACACTCCTATTCTAAAATTTAAAAAAATCATCCACTTTCCTCTACTTTTATAGAAAGTATAGTATAATGTTTTTATCTATTATATGAAAATCTTTGATATTTCTGAGATACATTTGGTATAGTAAGGGATGTAGGAGTCCAGCCTTATTTCTGTCATTTGTCTCAGTGCCATTTTATTGAATAATCTCTTTTTCCTATGGATTTAAAATGGTCATCTTTATGAATTCTAAATTCCCTATGTATTAATTTTGTTTCTGAATTTAATTTTACTTCTTCACTCTGGCTATTCCCTCTGCTTTTCCCAAACTAGGGTGAATTAGTGGGAGGGAGAGAGGGTAGGAAGGAGGGAGGGAGAGAGAGAGAGAGAAGAAAGAAGGGGAATAAATTAGACATTTTGTATATTTTTGCTTGTAGAAAGAGTTTCTGAATTTAAAATAATAATAATGCTTTTAAGAATCATTGGATTAACTGTAAATCATAATCAAGATCTCCTTTAACAAGCCTTCTGTAAAAAACAGGCTTGAAATAACTATTTATAGAAGTATAGTTGACCAATCTTATCTTAAGAAGTTAATTGACTCATCTTAACTGACTAATTATAACTACTGGCTTACTTTCAATTCCCCCATTAAACTAAAGAGTTTCTATTTATTGAGCACTTATTTATTACATACCAGTTATTGGGCTTGGGACTGTAAATTGATGATTCTCAAGCTTGCTACTCCTTTTGCTGAGTCAGGAAGTCTAGGGAAGAACCTGAGGACTGACATTTCTACATGGTGGTGGTGGTAGTGGTAGTCTGGGAACCATAGTTTTAAATCATTAATGATAAAATCATGTGAAGTTATTGATAAAACTAAAGCTTAGAGAGTTCGAGTACTGTGTTTGAGATCTCACAGCAATGTAAGAAGCAGAAGCAGATATCCCAGCTTTTCCTGTTCCTCACTCTTTCCACTGTACCTACAACCCCAGAGTGAGTCAAAGGGTAGAAAAAGGTGACTAGGGCCATATCTTCATCCTCCCAGAATCTCCACTGCTTAGCAGATTGACATTTAGAAGGTACACAGTCTGTTTTCTTAAACTAATGAAGAAATTTCCATGTAGCCCTAGTGATTCAGGTAATGCCCCACTTTACTTTCTTAAAGACTTATTTGTGATCTTGCATGATTTATATTTGTGACCTCATAGGTTTAATTACAGACAGAATATTATATACATGCATATCCATATTTATAGCAGTACAATTCACAGTAGCCAAGTGATGAAACCAAATAGGCATTCATCAGCAGATGAATGGACAAAGAAAAAGTGGCATATACAAAGAATGGAGTTTTATTCAGCCATAAAGAAGAACGAAATTATGTCAGGAAAATGGATGGAACTAGAGATTATTATGCTAAGTGAGATCAGCCATGTCATAAAGTAAAGGGTCATATTTTTCTCTCATAAGTAGACACTAGAGAGAAAATAGGAAACAAATGGGAGAGAGACCAGTAGAATACTGAAAGGGGATTAGGGAAGGGAAGAAGGAAGGGGGAAAGGAGCATAAGTGAAAGAAACAGTTCAAATAATGATACGTCCATATATGAGAGGATCATTACCAATATCACTAACATGTACTGGGATGGAGGTGGGTAGAGGAACAGGGTAAGACCTGGAGGGAAAATACCATGTATTATGTGCATATATGTTTAGATCACTTTGAATCTCACTATAATGTACCAATAAATTATACAATATGATGTTCAATGTACAAATAAAGCTACAAAAACACATTTAGCATAGGACAAAATAACTTATTTTAAAAAATTATAATGAAATGTTAAAGTGGAAACAATGGCTCACAGTCTTTTTTCTTTTTTGGTACTGGAGATTGAACTCAGAAGTGTTCTACCTCTCTGCTAAACCCCTAACCCTTTTTATTTTTTATTTTGAAGCTGAGTCTTGCTAAGTTGCTAAGGGTTTTGCTAAATTGCCGAGCCTGGCCTCAAACCTGTGATCCTCCTGTTTCAACCTCCAAGTATTGGGATTACAGGCATACAATACCACACTTGGATCACAGAGTCTTTTAATTTTTGTCTTGTTTTATAAGAGTATGGGTGCCTCTTACTTTTTCTTTCCCTTGCTTCTTTCATTGTTACTCTCATCGTTTTTTATTGTTATTATTCTATAGGCAGAAGAAACTTTGTGAGCTCTATGCAAAAGTTCTGGGCTCCCAAGAAGCTCTGAAGGTAAGGCTGCTTCTCGGGCCATTCCAATGGGGGGTAGATCTTGCTTTGTTCTGAATGGGTTCATGTAGGCAGGGCTCTGGTGGTCATGTTATCCCTGATATACTCACAGAGGGGTTTGCACAAGGCTGGTTAATTTATAAGTGGTCCTAGAGAGTACAGGCCCTGGCTGTGCTGGTGATGGGTCAAGGATACTGTGTCATGCTGTGGTTTAGTTTGTGCTAAACTTGTCCCTGAATTCAAAGCTCTACCTGGGACAGGATATTGGGCCATTCTGTCAGGGAGTCGGGTGGGGGGCTTGTGCTACCCATGAAAAGGTCCTGGATCCTGGCAACTAGGATAGAAATAAAAAAGAGCTTTATTTTTCCTTGATGACCTTGTAAAAAGACCAGAGTCTCATTCATTGACATAAACTGATACTCTCACCACCCTCACTGTCTTGCTGATAAAAAATAGAATGACCTATTCCCCACCCTACATCCCCTTTTCTGCCTTGTTTTACCTGTGAACATTAGGGATCAAAGGAGGACAGGCTCATGCGCCCAGACCTATCATCTGAGTGTTTCAGTTGGAAGTAGCCTAAGAAACTGGTGATCTTCAAATTAATCAAGCAAAAGTCCAAAGTGGTTAAACATGGGGATGGGAGGGTCATGGGATAGGGAGGCAGTGTGGTAGGCAAACAAACCAGCCTTTTTTCTTGGGACATTTGGTGACAGTAAGAATGCCTAAAATGCTCAAAACCAGTGGCCATAATCACACACCTCATCAATATTTAAAATGATAAATTAGTGTTCTTGTAATAGCCAACAGACTGCTGGGTTTTTGATGTCTTCATATGGATTATGTCACATTTTGAAAGTGGTTATTAAATCTCGTTATTTGTGAAGAATTTGAGGAGAGTAGAGAGCATTGTACAAATGAGCTGTTAAAATGTGTGAAAAGGAGCCGGGTGTGGTGGCGCACGCTTGTAATCCCAGCATTCGGGAGGCTGAGACCGGAGGATCTGGGTTCGAGGCCAGCCTCAGCTACCTAGTGAGGCCCTCCGCAATTTAGTGAGACCCGGTTTCAAAATAAAGAATAAAAAACAGGGCTGGGGGTATAGCTCGGAGGTAGAATGCCCCTGAGTTCAATCCCCAGTACCACACACAAAAAAAAATGTGCGAAAAGTCTAATGGGGGAGATGGAGAATGTTTCAGTTGGTAAGCCTCGTAGATCCAAGATTCTGACTTACCTACGTAGCTTAGTTCTATCACTCCAACAGTCACCCTGCCCAACTTAGGACTGTCTGGCTTCCTCCTGGTCAAGTTATTGTGGTGTTTGAATTTGTCATTTTTGTTCAATTTATTTATTTATTTGGAACTGGGGATTGAATCCAGAGAAGTTCTACCTCTGAGCTATACCCTCAGCCCTATATTATTTTTATTTTGAAACAGGGTCTTGATGAATTGCTGAGGGTCTTGCTAAGTTACCGAGGCTGGCATCCTCCAGCCCCAGCCTCCCTACCACTGGGATTACAGACGTATGCCACCACACCCAGTACGTTCATTTTTTTAAAGCAAAATTTTTACACCCCTGTTGGGTATATTCTGTGCTTGATATATGTGAGACACATGCTCTTGAAGTTTTTTGGAATTCTCTCTCAGCAAATGAACAAGGACATTTCATCGATTGTTTTGGAGAGAAACAATATTAATGAAAAATGTTCTTTGTTTCATTTTTTTGTTTTCCTATACCACTTAGCAAGCTTAAACATAGGGGTAGTCCCGAGGCTCCAGGGTGGTAAGTGAAGTAGCAAAATCAAAAATATATATTCACTAAAATATCTTTAAACATCTGTTAAAATGATTAGTTTGGGGGTTTTTTTTGTTTTGTTTTTGAGATATTTCACCCCGGTAGATAGTTCAGCTCTGAAGTTCCTCCAGCAACTTGGGAGGTGGTTGTTTGGTGAGCCTAAGTTGGCAGGGAATTTATCAAATTTCAAAAAAAAAAGTTGATTGTTTTTCACTTGTGAAGGTCTCTTTTTTGAATGTCGATGGTTAATTTCTGATGATAAATATGAGTAAAACAAAACAAAACCACTTGCCTTATTCTTCTTTGGTGTCTTTTGTGGGGAAGGAAGAAATTCCTGGGGGTAAGAAAAGGCAAAAGTCCAATGTTTCTTCTGAAAGGCTGCAAACATCCAGAGAAAGATGCTCAGGCGGTGGCTATAGCCTTCAGGAGCTGGGACATGCAGGATACTGATACCATAACAGACCTGAGCCACTTAACATCAGGCAAGGCTTCATACTTCATAAATAGGATGCCTTCCAAATAAATATCCAAAGTCAGCTTGCAATTTTTTTAAATAAAACATTTTACAGAATATTTTTAAACAAACATTTATTCTCTTAAAACTTGTTCTTTATCTTTTCAAAGTAATGCTCAATGATAAATTTTCTGTTTAAGTTTTTTCCAATCCTGGGGTTTGAACTCAGGACCTCATATATGCTAAGCGAGAGTTCTACCATTGTGCTACACCTCCAGTGCTTATTTTTATAAAGCAAAATCAGACTTTTGCAAAATCTCAGTTGAAATGTTTGTGGCAAAAGCATGTTTTTCAGACCAATAGTGGTTTACAAGTACCACTATCAACAGAAGTGCCTACATGCCACAAAAACATTAAAGTCGGGTATGGTGGTGCAGGCCTATATTCCCAGTTCTTGAGAGGCTGAGACAGGAGGATCACAGGTTTGAGGGCAGCCTCAGCAACTCAATAAGGCCCTCCACAACTTAAAGACCCTGCTTCAAAATTAAAAATAAAATAGGGCTGGAGGTGTAGCTCAGAGGTAGAATGCCCATGGATTCCATCCTCAGTAGCACAAAACAACAACAACAACTCCAAAAGAACATTAGGTTTTCTGTCCAGCTTCCCTTAACAAAGCTTACCTCCATCAAAAATGTGAATATGCTCATCTTTTTTCTTTGACAAACATGTTTTTCTGTTTTTTCTCTGCCCAGTCACTTCAGTAAGTGTAAGTTCTTTTAAAAACTTCATGTCATTTGCAGGGAAATGGATGGAACTGGAAAACAATATGTTAAGTGAGATTAGTCAGTCATAAAAAAAGTAAAAAATTGTATGCCCTCCCTAATATACAGAAGCTAGGGAGAAAGTAGGTCATAAGAGGGACTCTAGAAGTAGAAAGAGAAACCTTAGATGAGCAAAGAAGGTAACTTAACTGAAGGTGATGGGGGAGGGAAACACCCTAATGCACATGATGTACTTTCACAAACATATCAGTCAATCACTAAACTGAACATGAGAAGGAGGGAGGGGAAGGGAGTGGGGCAAGAATTGGGGAAGGGTTAAATGAGAAATGTGTTCATATTTGCCTCTACCAGCTTGTACCTCACAAAGATGTATGATTGCAATCCACCAATAAAAAAAAAGGTTTCAAAACCATAGGTACTAAAAACTTCTAAATAGGTAAGACCAAGTTAAAAATGGAAATAGACAATTGTAGGTTATGAACAGTACTCATGACATGCATGAACCAAATGAGAAAACTTTCCCAAGCCTTAATTTCTTAGAGGTTCATTACCAAGGACATTTACTTGCCCAAAGACGTATCTTTAAAAACATTAGGATAATGAGACTTTATTTCATAAATACAGTCAGCCCTCTGTATCTGCATGTTCTGTACCTGTGGATTCCATCAACAGTGGATAGAAAATATTTGGAAAAAATTGCATCTGTACTGAACATATACAGACTTTTTTGTCATTATTTCATAAACAGTAAAGTACAACTATTTATATCTACATTGTATTAAGCATTATAAGTTATATATAGATGATTTAATGTATACCAGGAAGTTCATAAGTCATATGCAAATAATATGTCATTGTATGTAAGAGACTTGAGAATCCAAGGATTTTGGTATCTGTCAGGGGGTCCAGGAATCAATCCCCCTTGGATTGTGAGGAACAACTACAAATTGGTTCTCCACTATGCAATTTCCTGGACTGTGTTTGCTTTATTCTAGATGAGGTCTCTTTCTCTGGATCTCTGTCAAGCTTTTATTATTCTGTCTTGCAGCCAGTACATTATGAAGAGAAGAACTGGTGTGAGGAGCAGTACTCTGGGGGCTGCTACACGACCTACTTCCCCCCTGGGATCCTGACTCAATATGGAAGGTAGAGTCAAAGTGTGCTAAGCTGTGACAAAAATCCTTTGCGCTGAAATCCAAACTCTATATAGGTTCATGTCACTCTTCTGTTTCTTGAATCCTATCCCCAAGGGAATAAAAACATAGAGTAAAAAAGAAAAAAAATATTTCCTTTGTATCTGTGAATCTCGAGAATGAAGTCATTATAATTCTGTATCATGGTGCTGATTTTCATTCTGCATTCCTCTGGAGGAGCAATCCCAATCAATATAACCAAAGAAGGTTGGAGCATAAGACTAACAAATGAGATTAGTCAGAGAGTTCATTTACATTGTCAGAAGTGTCCTTATACTTAGTTTAGAACTCAATAAAATGTCCTCTAATTCACCTATATAAGTGCCAACATGGGTAAGCATTATAAAAGTGAAGTGAGTTCTAGAATGGACGTGAAAAGACTTTGGTTCCCATTCTGACCCTGCCTGTAACCAACTCTGTCCTGGACTAATCACTTCTCTCTGAATCTCACTTTCTTAGCACGTAGATAGTGAGAAGAAAGCACATGATGGTATATGATGAGCAATAGCCCATGCATTAATTAGAGCACGAGTTATTTTTTAACAACTTTATTGAGATATAATTCTCATATCATACAACCTGCCCATTGAAAGTGCACAGTTCAGTAGATTTTAGCACTCACAGCATTGTGCATCCAAGTATGATTCATTGATTTTTAGTTCATTGTATTTGATGACAAAACAAGGTATGGATTAATGATGTAGCAGTAGTAATTATGACCACTATAGTAACACTAAACCAAGCAATCATGTAATGCTGACAGCTCAATCAAAACAAAATGGGAAATGTAGAATAGTGAGCAAAAGGCTATTGAGTATGCAGCAAACAGAGAATCAGAATAAATGGAGGTAGCTAATCTATCTGTCCATGAAAAATGGTCAAAGAAAGATTAAAGCCTGCCAGATATGGTAACATATTCCTGTAATCCCAGTACTTGGAAGGTTGACACAGGAGGATCACAGGCTCAAGGCCAACATCAGCAACTACGTGAGACTCTCAGCAATGTAGCATGACCCTGTTTGCAGACAAAAAATAAAAAGGGATGGAGATGTAGCTCAGAGGTAGAATGCCCTTGAATTCAATCTCCAGTACAACCAATAAATAAATAAAACCTGCTTATCATAAGATGCAAAATGTCTTTGGTTAACACTTTCCTTATCTTCCTGATGATGGCAAAATGTGATCCAAGAGAACATTCTGGGGCCAAAGGGCACTAACTGATAATCCACCGAGTCATTAAAGTTAATTTTCAGATATGCTGAGTATAGAATAAGTTGATAGCAATTGTTCTGTTCAGTATTTATTGGCTAAGTGCCAACCAATTGCCCAGCAGTGTACTGGGAACTTCAGTATCAAGGACAGTCCTCCCTGCTGAGGACTTGGCAGTGTTGGGGGCCAGGGTGAGGATGGGGGGAACACAGAACATTAAAAATTATTTTAAAGTATTGAGGGAAGCACTCTAAAGAGGCAAAAAATTACCCTGGGAACACATGGGGGCCTGAGCTTGCCTTACCTGAGGAAATCTACAAAGGCTTCACCATGCACTTTCCACCTACAGGTTGGAAGAAGCAAAAGGCTGTTGGTGATGCAATCTAGGCAGATAGCACCATGTAAACCAATGTTTGGAATCCTATAAGTTCTTATAATGTCTGGGCAAATTCTTGCATGGTTGGGCTATAGATGATATTGAAGATGGAATGGAAATTAGAACAGAAAGTCTTGTAAGATGCTTTGCCTTCTTCAACACATTCGGGAATGTAAAACTTGATAGTTCAACAGAGAAAAGCCACCATTGCTTTGGTTTTGGTTTTGGTTTGGTCCTAAATCCAAAGTGTGATGTAATTAAATTTCTGACCACAGAGGTGAGTTTTATGCTCTGACACTGGCCTGGTCCTGATCTCATGAGAGAAGCAAGATATATATCATTGCATTAGTCACTGGGAGTGACACAAGAACACCTTTCATCTTTATTCTTTCCCAGGGATATATGTCATGCTTCTGAACATTATCTTTATGTTGTTCCAAATGAATTTAAGGACTGATTTTTCTATGTCTGTGAGGAGTTGTGGGGTAGAAACTAAGGCACAAAGTCCCCAGCTTGAGATGAGAAGAGACCATTTTCCCACAGGACATACCTTGACCCTTCAGGGCCATGACTTTAAGATACTACAAAGAATTTTATGTTTAGGGCGCTGAAAGTACACAGCAAGTGTTCTGCTTCCAGATGGAATATGGAGGGCAAAATTAACGGTATCTACCTAGTGAGGCACTCCGAAACTTAGTGAGACTCGGTTTCAAAATAAAGAATAAAAAATAGGGCTGGGGGTGTAGCTCGGAGATAGAATGCCCCTGAGTTCAATCCCCAGTACCGCAAGAAAAAAAAATTAACGGTATCATTTTAGTAAAGAACAGAACACACACTTTTTTTTCTTAATTTTAGTTTTTTTTTAATTGGTGCATTGTGATCATACATCTTTGTTAGGTACAAGCTGACAAAGGCATACATGCACACATTTCTCATTTAACCCTTACC
Organism: Graphiurus murinus; assembly: GCA_004027655.1. Lineage (NCBI taxonomy): Eukaryota > Metazoa > Chordata > Mammalia > Rodentia > Gliridae > Graphiurus > Graphiurus murinus. The sequence goes on from PVLC010000869.1 coordinate 47,989, forward strand.
CAATTCCCACCCCACTCCCTCCTCCTTCTTCCTTCTCAAGTTCCTTCTCAATGTAATTGTCTTTGATATGTTCGTGATAGTACATCATGCGCATTAGGGTGTCCCCCCCCCATCACCTTCCCTTAAGTCAAATTCTTTGCTCACCTAATTCTTTTCTCCTTCTTCATCTGGAGTCTCTCTTATGTCCCATTTTCTCCCTAGCTTCCACATATTAGGGAGAGCATACGATTTTTTACTTTTTGTGAGTGACTAATCTCACTTAACATAATGTTTTCCAGTTCCATCCATTTCTCTACAAATGACATGATGTTTTTCTTCTTTATGGCTGAGTAAAATTCCATTGTGTACATATTCCATAGTTTTGTAATCCATTCATCTGTTGATGGTCATCTTGACTGGTTCCATAGTTTGGCAATTGTAAATTGTGCAGCTATAAACATAGATACACATGTGTCGGTCTGATAGTTTGGTTTCCATTCTTTTGGGTAGATACCCAGAAGTGGTATTGCTGGATCATATGATAGGTTCATTCCCATTCGTCTGAGTATCCTCCATATAGTTTTCCAAAGTGGCACTAATCTGCAATCCCACCAACAGTGTATTAGGGTTCCCACATCTCCACACCCTCGCCGGCATTTGTTGTTGCTTGTGTTCTTGATGATTGCCATTCTGATTGGAGTTAGGTGAAATCTCAAGGTAGTTTTGATTTTCATCTCTCTGATTGCTAATGATGTGGAACATTTCCTCATACATTTATTGACCATTTGTATTTCTTCTTTTGTGAAGTGTCTATTTAGATCCTTTGCCCATTTTTTGATTGGGTTATTTGTTTCCTTAGCTGTGAGTTTCTTGAGTTCTCTGTATGGAATTTTTCTTCTGGATAGGATGAAAAACTGATTGTGGCGATTACACAGAAAAACATGTAAGCCATGGGAAATATATGTGGATCTCTCATTTATGATATCCTATATCCTTTGTGAATATATACTGTCTTCTCACATACCTGCAAAGGAAGGGACAGGAATTTTCTTATCACCTGTTGGACCTTTTCTTTTTCTCTAAATGAAAACAATTTCCACTTACCAGTAGTAGGAAACTATCTCTTTACGTATTCAAATTAGTCTTGTTTTTTTTTTTTACATTTTTACATTCTATTAGTGTGATTAGTTCTCTAAGATTAGTCTTCCCTTCAACTCTAGAATTTGGCCAAGCCTCCTAGAGGTCTTAAACTGGACTTAGTTCCCTCTGATTATAAAAAGTAAATATGCAGTGAAATACCTATAGCACATTTTAATGATCACGGAGAAAGCAAATCCACTTTCTCTTGCAGGAAATCATTCCTGAACATCTGTAGGTTCTCAATAATTCCAGATTAATCTACATATTACAGTTTACTAGTATTCTATAATAAATTCTCTTGTATCCTCTTTCCCTTTTTTGATGACTGCAGTCAAGCCAGGTGAAGGAAAATCTACCAATTTAAGTGAACCTATTTTGTTTTCTGACAAGAGGTCCAGTGGTGTAGAGTGTAAACCAAGGTGGAGCATGGATGTGAGCTCTGGACACCCCTTATCTGATATAATGGAAACATGTTGTAGTGTGAATAATGGCTTGTTGATGATGCTTCCCTCATGGTGTTTTTGTCAGAGTGACAACGAACTGCCCCTCTTACAGGCCAAGTGTGATAACACCTCTAATCCTTTGCATAGCATGTGTACTTGTAAACTGATGAGGATGATACAATAGGCAGCATATATAGGATAGAAACATAGTCTTTTATTTCTGGGAGACCTGGATCAAATCCTAGCACTGCTATTTTCTAGCAATGTGGCTCTTGGTGAGATCCTGCATATTTCTCCCAGCCTCAGTTTCCTTATGCATAAAATGAGATGATATTAGTAGCTCTTTCTTTAAATTCTTGAAATATTGGAAAGGATTGTAATAGAGAGAGGAGGCTTAACCAAGTGGCTAAGACTGTGGTTTCCAGAGTCAGATGACTTGGGTTCAGACAGCAGCTCTGCATTTACTATCTGTGAACTAAAGCAAATTTCTTTGTGTTTGTTGATGGTTAGACCCCAGGAAGCAGTCTCTGAAATTATTGGTAGGCAGGATGTATGTCAGGAAAAGGCCTTGGGATTACATTCATGGGAGGGAGAAGAAGGAAGAAGACAGAGAGAGAAGTTGGGCTGCAAGCTCCACTGAAGGTCCCTGCTGACCACATGCGGACCTCTGGAACTAAAATGGCCCTTCAGAGTAGTCTCAAGTTGGGGCTCAGAACTTGGGTTTTTATAGGTCCCTGATGATAAGTTACTACTGGGAGGAGGCATTCCCTAGGGTGATGTAGTTTTCTTTAGTGGAAATGGTCTCCAAAGAGGACTGACATTTTCTGGCAGCAGCCGGGAATAAGTCCTTCACCCTCCAAGGAGGTCTGGGTGGTACATCACACCATCTGCAAAATGGGAATAATCATAGTACTGACCTCACAAGGTTGTGGTAAACATGAATGCACTTAGCACAGTCATTGACACCCAATAAGTGTTAGTTATTTAAATATCATGCAGTTTTACTCAAACCTAGTAGAGGAATGTGCTCAATTAATGGTAGTCACGGGGCCATAAGAATCATGGATTCATTAAATAATGTTTCTTACTGATGGAAACTGTCTTAAATAATGTTTCTTACTGATGGAAACTATCTTAGAAATTTTTAGACCCCTGGGGATGGTGGCATACTCCTGTAATCCCAGTACTTGGGAGGCTGAGACAGGAGAATTGCAGGTTAGAGGTCAGTCTCAGAAACTTAGCAAGGCTCTGAGTAATTTAGTGAGACCCTGTTTCAAAACAAAAAATAAAAAGGGCTGGAATGTAGCTTGGAGTTAGAATGCCCCTGGGTTCAATCCCCAGTACTAAACCAAACAAAACAAAACAAAAAGGAAAAGAAAAAAATCATTAGACTGTCCCCTTGGAAAAGAAAAGAAAACAATTATTAGACTGTTCCCTTTAAGAGATGGGGAAGCCAGAGCTCAGTGAGAAGTGATTTTCCAAGTTCATTTGTTGAAACAACCAGGTAGGGAGTTGGGGGAGCATGTTACCTTGCCTGGAGCTGGTGAACCATAAAAGGAGACATATGTGACTGGGCTCATACAGTCCCTCACTTCATGTAGGTGAAGCAAATACATATTATCCCTCCCTTTACCTGTGAGCTCTTGGTGTAGCAGTGGACTTTTTTTTTCATTTAATCCATGATAAAGATCATGCAGGAGCTGGGGGAACCTAATGAACATTATTCCAAAATGACCAATGTCTTCCTTGAACTTTCAAATCTGAGGACACTGACCAGCCTCGATGTTCTTGGGGAAGCTCATCTATGGCTGTCTGAGACTAACCATGTTTACCTTTTTGCTTTCATTCCCAGGGTTCTCCGCCAGCCAGTAGACAGGATTTACTTTGCAGGCACCGAGACAGCCACACACTGGAGTGGCTATATGGAGGGGGCTGTGGAGGCCGGGGAAAGAGCAGCCCGAGAGGTAGGGCCCAGGGTCATTGACTGTATGGGGAAGGAAGCAACTCATGGGCCTGACAGATCAAAATTGTCTAAGATCCTGGCAGCCAACTCCCCAGTATACCCCATCTGAAGACTCATGAAACACCATTATAAGAGAAGTTTCAGGTGAAGGAAACTACTTTACCCAAAACTAATATCCAGAATATCTAATATGTCACTCAGGTACCGTAAAATAGTCCATGGGTTCATAGTGGAGAAAGATCCAGGTCTGATATTATAGAATCCAATATGTCTCTATTAGGATTCAGAATTTATTTTTATCTTTCTGGACAATTTCTCTGATCTCATTCTCGATAAGGTGTGTTCACAACTACTAAAATTTATGGTGGGACTACTGTTTTGGAGCGTGTTATTCCAAAGATAAAAGGCCTCTTGGAGCCACTTAAAGGTTGAATGGCCTGCTCTGGACTTTACCTTGGTATTTTTTCATGAGTATCCTAAGAGACATTCACTTAACCCTTTATTTGGAGAGGAAATTAGGAGAAAGATGTTATCGGTTTTGCTCTTCACCAAGGTGTTCTTCCATTTCAGATCCTGCATGCCATAGGGAAGATTCCAGAAGATGAAATCTGGCAGCCAGAACCAGAGTCTGTGGTAGGCTATATTTTATTTCATGAATTTAGATGTCTTTCCACTAAGAGCAATTATTTGCCAGAATACCTTCGTATATGTCCACATGCCTTTCTCTAAGTGATTCAACCTATGAATGTTTAAATAGGTATCATGGGTTAGGGAAGAGGTGAGGGATTTAGATGAACTTTGATAATTTGTAGCTGACATATCCATTGCATATTATTAGGAAAATTACTTTTTGATGGGGGAGACATTTCTCTGAGAGCCCTAGACATATTAAGAACCCAGTAAAGGGCTGGAGCTGGAGCTCAGTGGTAGATCATGTGCATGAGGCTCTCACTTTAATCCTCAGCACCAAAAAAGCAAACAAACAATAAAATAAAAAAACTAAGAACTCATTAACTGACTGTTGAATAAATATCTGACCTGATGAATCTCTACAGGAGGTAGCAAAAGAAAAGAAAGCATATTATCTCCTGTCCAGAGACAAAGGTACCAAGCACAATTGAGCATATTCAGATTCAAGATTCATTTTTAATATCTTATCATTTTTGCAATAAAGCCCTAGGAAGTTTTTATGGCTGGAAGGAAGGATAAATAGGTCAAAGTTAAGCCAGGTGCAATGGCACACTCCTATAATCTCAATACTTGGGAGGCTGACAGTGCCACACACTACATCGCAGGTTCAAGGCCAGTGCATAGTAACTTAATGAGACCCTCAGCAACTTAGTGAAGCCCTGTTTCAAAATAAAAAAAAGGTCTGGGGGTGTAGCCGAGATATAGAATGCCCCTGGATTCAATTCCTAGTAACACACACACACACACACACACACACACACACACACACACAAAGTTATTCCTCTTCCCCATTCAGTGAAACATCAGAGAATAGCCCTGGCACTCCAAAGTCATTCTCTACTAGAGATGAGATTGTGGATGGTGGGGGACCTTTGATTTACTCATTCAACAAATATTTATGGCACACATGTTCTGCAGGGAGAACTTCCATAGAGCTCACTGTCAAGTTTGGGACACAGAGAATGACTCAAAATACACAAGTATAACAGAGAAGACAAGCTGAGAAAAGATATAAAAAGAAGGGGCATCTTAGATTGGGGGCTACAGAAAGGCCCCTTATGAATGTGAAGTGAAGGGCCCAGTGGGGAAAAAGGAATGAGAGGTTTAGGAGAACTAAAGGAAATACTTTCTGGAATGAACTATGCAAACCTGTGCTAACATTGTTTTCTGAACCCAGGATGTCCCTGCGCAGCCCATCACCACGACTTTCCTGGAGAGGCATTTGCCTTCTGTGCCAGGCCTGCTAAGGCTGATCGGATTGACGACCATCTTCTCAGCAACAGCTCTTGGCTTCCTGGCCTACAAAAGGGGGTTGCTCGTGCGGGTCTAAGGAAAGGCCACCTGTAACCACACTCTCTTCTTAACTCTATTTGCGATGTGGGCTTGGGGAAGGGGTTGCAATAAAATTCCACAAATACATACAGAATGCAGAGTGAGGTAGGGAGCACGAGGATAATTAGACCATAGGAAACAGTATCTCTTTCTCCATTTTGGCCCTGGGTTAGCATTCCTTACCTGGCTTAGTGCTCTGTCCCACCCATTTCCAAGTTTATTGCCCTCAAAATGTTTAGAATAAATGGGCTTGTTTGAGGTTCTTACTATCCTATAGCACATCTTGCCCATGTGCACACAGCTAGTTTTTTCCCATCTTGGTGGCTTTGTGCTTGTCCTTCCACCTACCTATAATATTCTCTGCATTTGTCCTTAGAGTTCTGTATTGTTATAGCTGGAAGACCTTAGGGACCACCTAGTTTTCACTTCGTATTTTAGAGTTGAGCAAACTGAAGCTGACAGAGGTAGGACTTAATTACCCAAGGACCACAATAAGCTACTGGTATTTGGATGAAACAAGGTCCAGCATTTTTCCTACCTTCTGAGATGTATTTCCCAACTGCCCTCTTTCACTCTCTGCCATAGTTGCTGATGGTGTCTCCTGGGTAGTTTTATGTTAAGTTGTCTTGTGCTACTCAAATGATACTTAGTATAATATACTTAATATCCTTTGTTTTATGCACTCTTTCCAGCTGATTGTAATTTTTTGGACAGCAGGAATCTTGTCTTTGTCTTTTCTTTTGTATCCTCCCTTATGTCTCAACACAAAGGTCAGTACACACTTGGGTAATTAAAAATAAAGCTGATTGACTAGATGTCTGCTGTTGTTTCTTTTTTGGGTAATGACCTTCAAGGTTTTGACAGACCAAATCAAGATCCAGTGTTCAGCATATAATTGTGCCTTGAAAGCATTTAGTCAAAATTTTCTTGAAGCTTGGATGATGCATGCATTTTGATTGTGTTATCCATCATGGGCGGCATATGTGTGCGCACTTGGTAAATGATTTATAATGACATGGTGAGGATGCTAAATGACACAGCTCCTTGCTTTCATTCCCCCCAAGAAAACTTTCAAAAATAATTGACATATTAATAAGCAAGATGCTTAAACCATTAAGGTAATTATAATACTTCAGTTGATCTTTCATATTGCTTATTAGTGCAAAGCTTTTACTAGGTACACTCATTAATTTAAAACTATCGTTTCACAGTCCATTAAATCCTATTTGAACTACTTTTTAAATTATATCATTTCAAAGCACTCATACTTCTCGTCCCCCGAGGTCAGTTTTTTTACCAGGATGTATTTTAAATCCACAAATGACCATTTTCATGTTCTCCTTTAGAAAATGAAGCTGATTATTCTTAGCATAATTGAAATTTAAGAAATCCCCTAGTATTCATTGATAATAATACAGAGTTTCTGATTTTACAGTGACATTCATATGCATGAATTTATAGGAAATTTAGAAACTAAATGAGGAAATTCAAGAACCCACAAAGACTTTATAACAATTTTGGGTTTTTGTAATTTGTTTAAAAATGTACTGTATGGACTGAGGATATAGCTCAGCAGTATTCTAAGGCTCAGGGTTTGTCCCCAGAACTGCAGAAAACAAAAAATAAAAAAGAAAAGCAATGTATTTGGCATAAAAGTATCTTCTTGAGCTTGTACCCTTCCAAAAACCTCTCACTAAAAAGTTGTCACATTACTAACTCCAAAATGTTCAGAATTACCTTCTCCAGATATCTCCTGGACTTCCAGCTAGGTGAGGTAGCCCTTTTCTTTGTTCTCCCAATGCCACATGCACAGATCTTTTGTCCTGCACTTATCACATGAGACTGTAATTGTTCCATCTTGTTAAATCACATGATTTGACCAAGGCAACAAGTTATATTTGATATCAGTTACCAAGGTGAATCTGGAGATAGAAAAATGGGAAACATCAAAGGGAAGAACTGAAAGTATCTTTGTTGAATCTACTCATGATTTTTTAGGATATGAAAAAAGTGTAAAGGGGATTTAAAGAGGTATATTTGTGAAGAAACAAATTTAGAAGGGGCTATAAGGCTTTTACATACCCCAAAGGGAAGTGTTATGGTTTGTATTTAGAACGTTCCCCAGAACTAGATAAGGTAGATATGTTGGAGGCAGGACTTGGTGGCTGGAGAGAGGTCCTGAGTATGTGGCCTAGGACAGTGTTTCCAGTTTTTCTCTCTCCCTTGTTGCCATGAGCTTACAACAAGCTCTCTCCTTCTCCTCTCTGCTTCCAGCCATCATGCCCTAATGACCTGCAGCCCTGGCTCCTGCTTAGGAAGCCAGTGTAAAATATACATGGACTAAAATCTTCATAACCATAAGAAAATAAACCTTTCTCCCTCTAAATTGTGGTTGCCAGGTGTTTAGATTACAGTGGTGAGAATGCTGACTGAAACAGGGAAGGACTGGGGGCTACCTTCTCATCCCAAGTCTAGTGAGGGGGCTTCAAGGAGACTCCTTCAGGAGCTTGACACACACTTGAAAAATCATAAACCCTGTGTCCTGATTGAGATAATTTTGAGCAGAGAATAGGAGGCTGTCAGAGAAACTTCCAGAAAATAGAGTATGAACAGGGATCAAAATTAGCTAATTAAAGGACCAAGGGTACTTATGGCCTGAGTTATGGTTGTCAAAGTCAGGGCCAGTGTGAGTGTCTATGAAAAAAAATTACCCACAAGAAAAAGCAGTCCTAACAGACAGACCTGGAGCAGAGACTATTTTCCATTTCTGTTTTCATCCTCCATATCCTCAATGGTGCCTGAGTTACCAAAGTGTCACAAATAAACATGAAATAAATTCCTGTACTTTTCTTTTTTATTCTGGAGTGACAACCCTGTTGTACCTATCCAGAAAACAGAGTGCTTCCATGTTCTCTTCAGAAAGCCAATTGTCATTTTTCCTCATGCTTATTTTGAAAATATCAATGCTAGCCAGGATTATGCCTGTAATTCCAGTACTTGGGAGACTGAGACAGGAGGGTCACTGGTTTGAGGCCAGCCTCAGAAATATAGTGAGACCCTATTTCAAAATAAAAATAAATAACAGAGGAAATAATCTTAATAAAATGAATGAAAAAAAGCCAGGCATGGTAGTGTACACTTGTAATCTCAGAACTTGGGAGGCTGAGAAAGGATGGTGAGTTTGCGGCCAGCCTCAGCTACTTAGTGAAGCTGTTCACAACTTAGTGAGACTGTGTTTCAAAATAAAAAATAAAAAATAGTGCTGAGGGTGGAGCTTGGAGGTAGAATGTCCCTGGGTTCAATCCCCAGTACTGCAAAACAAACAAACAAACAAACAAACAAAATGAAAAAACTTTCCTCTAGGCTAGTTGTTTTTGAAATTTTACCAATAGCAATTAATATCCTGAGAAACCCTAATTGTTTTAAACATAGAATCAATACATTAAATGTGATTTGTATAAAGCCCTTTAAATAATTCCTTTTACTTCTAACCAACTTTATTACACATGCAAAATTTCTTTCATAAGTCTTATCCTTTACAAATCATTTGCAACTTCCACAAACTATCTGTGACTTGCTTAACCTTCTGATTATTGTTCTCACCTTTCTTTTTCCCCTATGGGGTAACTCGGTCATTTAGAATAAAATATTCCCATACAAAATTCTTTCCCACCTAAAAGCATTTCCCTCTTTCGTTTCTCATTAGAATACTTCTTTATACCCATAAATATATCCTATTATTTATTGAGTTTCATTTTATCTTAACATTTTTTAACTTACACTTAAAACAATTGTTATAAAAATCTTTTAATTTAGATAAATTTCTTCTTTTAGGTACAATAAAATACTTTATATTCTTAATAGTTGTTCATCAAAACATGGCCTAAGACATCACTCAGCACCCACTAATAAAATGGCGGGAACCTGAGGATTCAACAAAGGAGACTGGACCCCTTTTCCTGCTATGCATCCCCACCCATCTCCTCACAGGGTCTCCTATAAAAGAAGGACTATAAAGATCTCAAAAGTTCCCTCCCTCTCGAGATGACCCTCATTCTCCCTTAAATGTGTATCCCCTACTTTCCTAAATAAAGAAGAACAAAATCATGTCATTTTCAGGGAAATGGATGGAACTGGAAAACATTATGTTAAGTGAGATTAGTCACTTAACATAAAAAAATGGATGCTCTCCCTAATATGTGGAAGCTAGAGAGAAAGTGGGTCATAAGAGGGACTCGAGATAAAGAAGGGGAAACCTTAGATGAGCAAAGAAGGTGACTTAACTGAAGGTGATGGGGGTGGGAAACACCCTAATGCACATGATATACATTTACAAACATATCAAAGTCAATCACTAAACTGAACGTGAGAAGGAGGGAAAAGGAGGGAATGAGGTGAGAATTGGAGAAGGGTTAAATGAGAGATGTATGCATGTAGATGTATGCATGTATGCCTCTACCAGCTTGTACTCACAAAGACTTATGATTACAATGCACCAATAAAACAAAGCAAAAGATCCCAAAAGTTATCTCCCTCTTGAGATGACCTGCATTCTCCCTTGAATGTGTATCCCCCACTTTCCTAATTAAACCTGTCATTGTCTCTGAAAAATAAATAAATAAAAAATAAAAAGGTCTGGGGGTAGAATGCCCCCAGATTCAATCCCTAGTATATATATAAAAAAAGAACTAATGGTCTTCTTGACTATATAGTATTTGAGGCAGCTCTAACACCTAGTCGGATAGAGTTTCTTTCTTGGGTAGATTGATGGTTCTAAAACTGTGGTTCTCACCTGAGGGTGCACATTAAAACAAATGGAAGGCTTTGGAAAGACCCACATACCTAAACACATGGGGATTTAATCTAACATATTGATATGGGGGTGAGCCACTTCACAACCCTTTTCTGTGAAGGTCTTCACCAACTACTAAAAATCACTAGCTCAAAGATACAGGAAGGTTCAGCGATGAGCCTTTCTCACAGAACTGCTGCTCTGGCTCCATCTTCCATCAGTTTCCTAGTGGTATTAGAGTGAAAAGAAGATGTATTGAAAATGACTCTGGATAAAAGGAAACGGTCTTGCTTTGTGAAAGTTAAGCATTAATTCAACAAGTTAGAGAGATGTATGTCCTGTGTCATAAGACCTACCTGACTAAAGAAGGAATATCTTGACTGAAAGGCATGGTTGTCTTGGGCAAGGACCTCCTTCAAGAGCAGAGCCTCAAACAGTGTCTTTTATGCAGGCCATTCACTCTGGGAAATGATCCCCAGGAGCAAGAGTGAGACTGGGAAGAGTGAATCAGAAGAGAGAGCTGAACTGGGCATGGTGGAGCATACCTATAATCCCAGTACTTGGGAGGCTAAGACAGAAGGATCACAGGTTCAAGGTCAGCCTCAGCAATTTAGTGAGGCCCTCAGCAACTTAGTGAGACCCTGATTAAAAAAAATAGGGGCTAGCTCAGAGGTAGAACACCCCTGGGTTCAATCCTCAGTAAAACACACACACACACACACACACACACACACACAAAATGAAGTGAGAGTTGGTGCAAGGATGTGCAATGGAGCTGATCACTGCCGTGTGCTGGGGCTCAGACCTGCTGGGGACCCTTTGAAAAGTCCTTTAGAATGCACCTCAGACCAGACGACCTGAGGGACTGAAGACAGTATTTATCCCCTCACTGGTGTTGCCAGGAATATTAACTTCCTTGAACTTCCATATTTTCCTATGCATGAGAATGGCCACTGAGGAAGGCCATTATGTGCTTATGTGAGCCTGCCCATCTTGGTGCTGCAGCAATGGCTAGATTGAAAGGATGGGCTGAGGGTGCAGCAATGCTCAAGAGCTGACATATATAAGGGCCAAGAGGCAACTTAAAAAGAGTTTTGTTGAGGGAAGCACAATATGACATTTTTCTTTTTCTATTCTTTTCTATTTTTTGTCTAAGGGAGAGAGATGTTGAACCTTAGGGAAATCCATTTATGTGACAATCTCATCGATATTTTAGATATAAAGAGGACATCCCAGTTTGGAATCTTCAAGGCTATGCAACTGCAGTAAATTCCAAATATGATAAATTCCATCTATTGGCAAGGCCTCATGCTAGAAAAGGTGTCTGTGAAACATTGAGGGCTTGCCATGCCTGTGGTCCCCTTTAAAAATAATCAAAAGCAGATCTTTGCAGGAAAGTCATCTGGTCTTTGGATCCTGCTACCTGGGCCATGACCACTGATTGGACAAGGATTGATTCCTGAGTCAAAACACTCTGTGAGTAGCAGGTGGTCCATACAATGATATCAAAACTTTTCTGTGACACAGTTGAAGACAAAGTGGATACAGCTGGGCAGGCTAAATCACAGGAATAAGGGCAGGATACCCAATTATTAAAGGGGACAGTTAGTGCAAATGTTATGCCACTTGATCTACTGAGATATCTCAACAACAATGGACAGTGCTCTAGAACATCATGAAACTTGACGGAACCAGTGATGTATCTCCTCTACTTCCTCCTGCCCATGCTTGACCTATGGAAACAATGTACCTACCTAATAGTCATCTTTCCTCAGCTAACATTCACCTGCCCTCTTATCAGTTTCCTTTCAAACTTCAATTTTGCTTGTCCTCAATCACCTAGTCCTCTGTCATTGCCTACCCTTTAGGATATTGTCTCCTGGACATCTTTTAGGATCATTTTTCTTCTTTGTTATCCTTGGCTCCAAACTAAGAAAGATAGATCCTATATGAAATCAAGGTACTTTTCTCTATAAGGTTCTGCACTCTAAAAGAATGAGTAGATAATTTGGTGAAATATGTTGGTAGGTTTTTGTTGTTGCTTGTTTGTTTCCTGTTAATTTGTTTAAGTGCAAAGTAGGAGTCATTTGAATTGAAAATTCTGGCAAGTGAGAGTAATGATATTTCAGTTTGTGGACACTAGAAGCTGAACTCCTGTGTTGGATAACAACTGGTCTAATCAGATTCTGCACTTCCCCTGGACTCTGACTTGCTGATATAACTGCTCTTTGTCATTTCTGCTGAGAGCATATGAGGAGTCATTGGTAAACCATAATCCACTCTAGTAGAATGACATTTCCGCCTTAGTTCCTTATCCATGATCACTTTGACCTCTTCTTTCACCTTTCTTTATATCCCTAATTCCCCTAGCATACTGCCCAAGCTTTTTTTTTTTTTTTTTTTTTTTTGGTGCAGCCTTCCTGGGAATTCTCACGTTGAGTACTGGCTCTTGGAGTGATCTGGGGTCAGACATTTTACATTTTTCACCTCTCTGCTCTTGTTACTTTTAATTTGTTAATTTTGTATTTCAACCAGATAGCTTGCTTCCCTTAGAGACTGGGCATGTCATAAATGATCGAATGAAATAAATAATGAATAAATGCTTCTCTCTTGGATTCCAATTTAAATCCAAGGAGTCCTGGTGAGATCTGAGGACTGGTCTTGTCAATTATTTCTTCCAGACTGACCTCCAGTTACTAATTGGCTCATTTAAATTCCTTCTTTTGAAGGCATGCTACAATGGAGGTAAAATAATTAAAGAGCATCCAATTCCAATTTGCACTTGGAGATGTTTGAAACTGTGTCATTATCATTATCCTGAGCACCATATGAAATTGTGGTCCTGGGAAATGACAGTGGGTTTTAATTTTTTACATGCAAGTGGTTGCATAGCAAAACTTGAGTATTAATGGTGATCCTTGATCTTTGCTTTCTTGTATCTCTATTTGTACCAAAAATACTGGCTTAAGGCAGTACTGGCCAGCATTTTTTCACATCCCATCATACAAGAAAAAAAATGATTGCATTTGTATGGCACACTGGGTAAATGGATAAGGTTACTTTATACCTGAAAATGAGCAGTCCACGGCTCTGGCCACCCCAAACCCTGTCTCTCTGCTTGAAGGGCTGACTCCAGATCTCTACACACATATGACCCATACATCGTGGGCCCTGTCATTCGAGGAGATAGCAAACAATCATTTCAACAAATACATAATTTCAAATCTTTCTAGAAGGAAAGTAAAATCAGTGGTAAGGGGTCATGATGAGAATTATTTGTGGGAGAAGGGTTGCATGGCTGATCAAATGCTATTTCATCAGTGACCTAAAGGATTTATTCAAGAGAAGAATGGAGAAAAGAACCTTCTAGAAAGGTTGAACTGAGACAAAAAAAAGAAACCTGGATAAATCTGAGCATTAATGAGAAGAACTAGCTGGCTGGAAGCTTAAGGAAGAGGGAAGAGGATTGAGATGAGTGAGTGTACAGAAGCAAATGAGATAAAGTGGAGCATGCAAAGCCTTGTGGGGTCACAGTGTGTGTTTTTGTCAGCTTTTCCATCACTGTGACCAAAATGCCTGACAAGAACAACTTAGAGGAGGAAAGGCTTGTTTCAGTCCATAGGGATGACTCCGAAGCATAAATGTTGGTGGCAGTAGCAAGGCATGAGAAGGGATGCTGCTCACATATCATGGAGGCTAGAAGCAGAAAGTGTGAGAAGAGGTGACTCATGGACTTATATAGGCCACACCCCCAATGACCTGCCTCATCTAGCCATGCCCTGCCTGCCTATGTTAATACTGAACAAATCCATTCAAAGTGTTAACTCATCAATGGATTTATTTAGTGATGAAATTAGAACCCTCCAGAGTCAGTATTTTACTGGCGAACATTTCTGCATTGCCAATACATGAGCTTTTCCAGGGGACAGTTTATATCCAATCTATACAGCCTTTTCCAAAGTGCAATGAATAGCTATTGAAGGGCCTTGAGCCTGGACCAACAGGATCAGATTTTTATTTTTTAAAGATCACTTGGTTTGGTTGGGTGGTATGGTACAAGGCAAACCAGGGCATTTGGGCAAGAGATGATTCCCCAGAAATATGCTAGTAGAAGAGAGAAGTAATTCTGATGTATTTTAGAAATAGGAGTCATAGTGGACCACAAATGTCACATATGTGTGTGTGTGTGTATGGGGGGGGGTGTGGTGTGTATGCATTCCTCCTGTCTCAGCTTCCCCAATACTGGGATATGACAGGCATGTACCACCAAGACTGACTTGTTTCTATTTTTCATAATTAGACTAGACTCTAATTTTGTACCTTTAATAAACTAGAAGACAGAAATATTTATACTCCGATTACAATAACAGAATTCTTTTCAGCCTCTGCATGTGATTGAATATTGTGCTTTCATAGAACCTGATGGGCCTCTCTGTAAGTGGCAGAACCCCATGGCTTGCTTGTCATGTGTTAACCTCTCAGAAGACCATTGGAAAATATGTCAGTCAAGGAAAACTGAGTTTCTCAGACAACAATGCAGCAAGAGGAACCTCACATTGACAGTCTTAGTAGGGGCTTAAAGTGGAACAATTTTAGGTAAAGGTTTATAGGGTTTTTAACTTTGGCTGATTAATTTTGGGGGAATGTATTGGGGATTGGACCCAAGGACATTCTACTTCCAAGCTACACCCTCATCTTTAATTTCTAATTTTTAAATTTTTTTTGTGGCGCAAAGGATTAAAACCAAGGGCATTCTACCTCTGAGCTATACCCCGCCCTTTCTTTAAAATGTTTATTTTGAAACAGGGTCTCGCTAAGTTAAGGCTTTGAACCTGAGATCCTCCTGTCTCAGTCTCTCAAGTATTGGTATTACAGGTGTATGTTACTGTGCCCGACTAGGCTGGCTGTTTTTAAGGCAGGTCTAGCAAGGCAGAAAACTGGTTGGAATTAGCAGAATTTATGACATAGTAGCTGTGGATTGATAGGCATAGGAGGTCTTGAAGCATGTTTTCAATAAGCTGTTACTCTCAAGCAAGTTGTTAGTCATGTATCTTTGTTGGCTAAAAGCTTTGTATTCCAGGAACAAGTATTTTCTTCCAGGAGCAAGGATAGTTTTCTTTAGTTTATATTTTTATTAGAGTATTTAACTATACATCATAGTGATATTCAAAGTACTACATTCATATATGCACACAACATATCTTGGTTTGTTTTCCTCTACATCCTACTCTCTTACTCCCTGCCTCTCTTCCTAAACAATCTCCTAGTGAGATTGGTAGTGATACCTTCATACATTAACATAACATTGTTTGGACTGTTTCCTTCCTCAAGCCCTACCCACCCACCCAATCCTCTTCTAGAATTCTCAAGGTCTCTCTCCTCATTTTCATGAGTCCTCTTTTTTCTTATTTTCTCACTAGCTTCCACAAGAATGCAAATGATAATAAATACTGGCAAGGATATGGAGAAAAAAACAACACTTGTGCACTGTTGGTGGGATTGTAAATTAGTTCAAACACTGTGGAGATCAGCATGGAGGTTCCTCAAAGGACTAGGAATAGAACCACCATATGACCCAGCTATACCACTCCTCAGTATCTTTATTTTGCATGTGCACACCCACGTGTGTGTGTGTGTGTGTGTGTGTGTGTGTGTGTGTGTGTGTGTGTGATGCTGGGGTTTCAACCCAGGGACAGTCTACCTCTGCGCTATACCTCCAGCCCTTAAATTTTTTTTTTTGTTTTGAAACAGGGTCTCTCTAGGTTGCTGAGAGTCTCACTATGTTGCTGAGGTTGTTCTCCAACCTGTGATCCTCCTATCTCAGCCTGTACCACCATGCCTGGCTTTATTTTATGTATCTATTTATTTATGTATGTACTAATGTATGTATGTATACATGTACTGGGGACAAAACTCAGCGGTCTTTTACCTCCTACTACACCCTCAACCCTATTTTATTTTTAATTTGGAAACAGGCTCTCACTAAGTTATGATGGCCTCACTAAGTTGCTGAGGATGGCTGTGAAACTGTGATCCTCCTGTTTCAGCCTCCCAAGTACCGGATTACAGGTGCACGGCACCACACCTAGCTTTATTTTTAAATTGAGACATAAGAATTGCATATATTAATGTAATATCATGAGATGTTTTGTTACACACACACACACACACACACACACACATGATGTGAAATGTTAAAACCAGGGTAAACACATCTCCTCAAACATTCATCTATTTTTGTGGTGAAAACATTCAAAATCCTTTCTTCTAACTCTTTGGAAATATGCAGTACATTATCATTACCTATAGTCACTCTACAGTGCAATAGTGCATCAGAATTTATTCCTCTTATCTAACTGTAACTTAGTACCCATCTCTCAACCTTTCTCCATCTTTCCCCTCCCTTCTCTTCCCAGTCTCTGATAACAACTCTTCTACCCTTTGATGAGAGCAACTCTTTTAGATTCCACATACAAGTAAGATTATGCAGTGTTTGTCTTTCTGTGTCCAGATGATTTCTCTTAACACAATGATCTCTAGTTCCATTCATGTTCTATTTATGGGCTGTAGGTATAGTTCTGTGTAAAGGCTTGCCAAACCTGTATGAGGCCCTGGGCTCCATTTCTAGCACCACAAAACAACACTAACAAGTTCTATTTGCTGCTACACATTTGCATGACTGGACTAGCAGGAATTTGAGAACAGACCAATTATGGCATTTAATTTTTAGTTTTTACTAACTTCAAGGCCCATGTGGTAAGCTGAGTAATGGCCATGCCAAAGATGTCCACATCCTAATCCTGGAACCAATGAATGTTAATGTATATGGCAAAAGGGACTTCATAGATGTGAATGAGGGTCATAAAGTAAGGAGATTATCCTGGTGGGATTCAATGTATTCACAAGGATCCTTATGAGAGAGGAAGGAGGGTTAGAGGGAGGAAGGAGTGATACATTTATGGAATCAATCCATAATTGATTTATCAATCAATTATAGAATGATGTCTCCATGAACCAAGGTAATGCTGGCAGCCTCTAGAAACTGGAAGAGGCAAGGACTGGATTCTAATCTGTAACCTCCAGAAGGAACAAGCCCTGCTGAGACCTTGATTTTAGCCCTGTAAGACTCACTCTGAACTTTTGATCTCCAGATCTATAAGATGATAATCTCATGTTTTAAGCTGCCAAGTTTGTGGTAATTTGTCACACACATGGGGCAATAGGACACTAATAAAACCCATAAAATTAAAATGGCTGTCATAGCAAAGGCATATTACATGCTGGGCAAGCAGATCACCTTTGTTCATTTTCTTAATGTAAATCTAGCGCACTGCAGACATATTTATTGTATGTCTGGCTTGAAATACATGGTTTGCCAGTTTGGATACTGCTGCTCTTGTTGAGAGGTTCTTTTTGTTTAGTTCCACTGAGATCCATTAATTGGAATCCATGGGACCTAGACACCATTCAAGATGCCAAACACTATGTGAGCTGTATGATTTCTGAAGTTGTACAATCACACATAATCTAGGATGCTTTGGGGACCTCTAAGGTGTTCCCAGTTTAATACAGTGTCTAAAAGAAATATAATTTTGGCTAGGCGTGATGGCACACGCTTGTAATTCCAGTGCCTGGGAGGCTGAGGAAGGAGGATAACAGGTTTTGAGGCCAGTGCAATAACTTAGTGAGACTCTGTTTCAAGCTAAAAAGTAAACAGGGCTGAGGGTGCAATTCAGAGGTAGAATGCTCATGGATTCAATCTCTAGTAACTCTCTCTCTCTATCTCTCTCTGTCTCTCTGTCTCTCTCTCTCTCTCTCTCTCTCTCTCTCTCTCTCTCTCTCTCTCTCTCTCTCTCTCACACACACACACACACACACGTAATTTTGATTCCCAAAGCTTGAAGAGTCATGTAGATATTTTATGCTACACACTCGTGGCCAAAGTTAGAAATTCAGTTTCTTTTCCTCCTTACTTTCCATCTCTCTAGGTGGTCCAGGCAGCTTTTGAAAATCCCTTCTGCTCCTCAGCTGCACTAGTCCACAGCCCCAAGGTGACTTTCTCTTCTTCCCCCTAGCCCCCAGCTCCTGCTTTTTCCAGATGATCTCCCTGCCCTTTGTGAGGTGAAAACAATTCCATATCTCTCATCTCCCTCTTCACAGTTATTATCCTCACCTATTACCCAAATGGATACAATGGAGGCTAATGAACCAAGCAACTCTAATAAAAAAAATCTTCCTGGGAGCACAGGGCTGAGCAAAGGCTGACAATATTAAATATTAAGCTGGGCCTCATGATACACACCTGTAATTCTAGTATATTGGAGGCTGAGACAGGAGGATTGCTGGTTTGAGGACAGCCTCAGCAACTTAGCAAGGCCCTCAGCAACTTAGCAAGACCATGTTTCACAGTAAAAGGGCTAGGGATGTTGTTCAGTTGGTAGGGGGCCCTGGGACTCAATCCCTAGTAACACAAAATAAATATTAATATCTTTGACACATGTTGTATCTGACAAGAAAGTAAGTGAATCGTAGGCAAATGTGTTTGGAGGAATTTCTGGGTGAAAGTGATACTTCTTGGTCAAGAATGAGACTGTCTTGGATACTTAGGATTTTCATTGGGAGGAAATAGCAGGACTTAGCCAGAAGATGGCGCTCTTTTAAAGCAAATTTAGGTCACCCTCTAGCACAGGGGCCTGGGAGATAGTGAATCATAATTGATAAAGATCTCCAAGTGCAGAGAAGGGCTGTGCAGACCAGGGAACAGTATAAGACTGATGGAGTGGACTATGGTCAATAGGACAAATGGGACTTAACATTCAGCACTTATTGATGCTTGTTGTGTACCACTTAGTCATGCCATCTCTTTTTCAATTCCCTTGTCCTAGGCAGGATTCTCACTGACTTGCCATAAACACTGATGCTTACAGAGGCTTGAGGTCACATCCTACTAACCTCCCCTTAAATCTCACTTCCTCTGCATTCATGGTACCTTCTGTAATAGCACTGACCAGAGCCCAAATCACAAATCACTATATTGTTTGGTGTCTACAATCAACTGTGTGCTATCTCGTTTGCTGCTGAATCACAGCATGGTGCCCTACCTAGCACATAGTAGGTGCTTAATAAATATGCGTTGAATTATCATAAGGCATTTAAGGTGGTAACTACTTCACAAAATTTAAAAAGTGCTTTCTGTCTGCTTCCTTTCTAAAAGGTCTGTGGATAATAACTGATATTTACTGAGTGTTTGCTGGGCTAAGCTATTACCTACATTATCTCACTTTTACCATGAACTCTATAAGACAGATATCCTGAGTTTCAGAGTGGCTATTTAGGAGCACATAAATAATAAGTGACACAGAGTTTGGAATGTCCTGTTCACCACGGTCATATCGACCCCTCAAGATTCTCATTAGTGTGTTGCTCTGTGGACCTTTAAGCATCTCACCCATTCTCTTTTCTTGTTCCCATTTTTCCCTCTCCCACCCACCAGCATACACCCACTCCACTTCGCTCCATCCCATGTCATCCATGGATCTCAGTGGCTCATGGAAAATATCTGAGGCACATCAATAGGCAACTGGTTGCCAGAGGTATGACTATAAAGGACTGTAAGTAAATAATAGTCTTCTTCCATGGATCCATCATATACATGTGCATTAAGGGGCGGAGTGCTAGAAGGTCCCATGATCCAACTCAAAGGAATAGACAATTTCCTGAAGCCAATTTTTTTCAATGAGCTACCTTCAGGAACCTGGCTTAAAACCACCAGTTCAAATCAGCTGTCACTTTGAGATCTTCCTTTGCCTTTGAACTCTGAAGAGAAATGGTTTTGGTCAAAGAAGGAAACAATGATGTGAGCTCTTAGGAAAGAAAACTGTTTCTATTAACTAGTACCTTCCTTTGTTTTCACACTCTCCAATGTCTCAATCAGCTTCTTAGGAGCAAGGGACATGTGTTGCATTTTAATGGCCATTTCAGGATAAAATAAGTAGTATATCTTTAAAAAGTCCATTCAATGTCAATGTCTTATTTATACCAATTATATAATAGCATAGATGAAATGTTGACAGAAGAATGGTGATTCCTAGCTCCCTGCAAGAATGTTTTTTTTTCCAATAAAGTCTGGCACTGCTCTCATCAATCATGACATTGACATAGGAAATATGGGCTGGGGGAAGTATTACTTATTGAGGGCTGGTCTAAGAGAGCTTTTCTGGTTTTGTTTTCCTGTCTTTTGCCTTGCCAATCAATGACTCACTTACTCTTTTACAAAAGGGTTGTCGGTCTTGGTGCTCATTTCTTAGAAAATCAAAGGCATCCAAAAAGAATCTGTCATCCCAGTGATACAAAACCAAATTTATATATCAGGGACTTGGGGACAATTTGGATATGTGAACCAAGTCTTAAAAATGTTTTTATTGGTCAATAATCATTTAAAGGAATTTGAATATACTCTCTAGAAGGGCACATACTTCCTAAATCATAGTCCCTACTACTCCCTAATGTCTCATGCCTGCTGCTGTTCATTTTTTAGCTAACTCCTAAAGATTTTGGATTAAACCCATTTGTAATTGCATATTTTCCTTTTAGTAATCTGTAGGTGGGGTTCCTTCATTGAGATAGAAATTGAATCATTTTCTGGATTCCTTCTAATCCTGATATTTTTCTTCTATATAAAGATCAGTGTAACTCAGGTGTGGTGGTACATGCTTGTAATCCCAGTATATGGGAGCCTGAGACAGGAGGATCTCAGGTTTGAGACCAGCCTCAGTAACTTAGCAAGACCCTCTTTCAAAAATATATAAAGTTCTTGGGGGGCACAAAAACTGACACATAGACCAATGGAACAGAATAGAAGATACAGAAACAAATCCACACACTTATAGTCAATTGATTTTCAACAAAGGCAGACACATATGTTGGAGAAAAGACAGCCTCTTCAACAAATGGTGTTGGGAAAACTGGTTATCTACTTGGAGAAAAATGGAACTAAATCCTTACCTCTCATCCTGCACAGGAGTCAACTCGAGATGGATCAAAGACCTGGAAGTTAGACCAGAGACTGTGAAGCTACTAAAGGAGGACATAGGTTCAACACTCCAACATATAGGCACAGGTAGAAACTTCCTCAACAAGATCTCCAAAGCTCAGGAAACTAAAAAAATAATAAGTGGGATGGCATTAAATTAAAAAGTTTCTGCACATCAAAGGAAACTATCAGGAATCTAAAGAGAAAGATCACAGAATGGGAGAAGATCTTTGCCAGTATCCCTCTGTTAGAGGACTAATATCTAGAATATACAAAGAACTTAAAAGACTTTACACTAAAAAAACAAATAACCCAATCAATAAATGGGCAACTGAATTGAATAGATACTTCACAAACGAAATACAAATGGCCAATAGATACATGAAAAAATGTTCAACATCATTAGCAATCAGGGAGATGCAAATCAAAACTACACTAAGATTCCATCTAACCCCAATCAGAATGGCAATCATAAAGAAGTTCAATAACAATAAATGTTGGCAAGGATGTAGGGGAACTAGGAACTCTTCTGTACTATTGGTAGGATTGCAAACTAGTTCAGCCACTATGGAGATCAGTGTGGAGATTCCTTAGAAAACTTGGAATGGATACACCATATGATCTGGCCGTACCACTGCTGGGTATCTTTCCAAAGGGGTCGAAATCAGAGAACTACAGTAATATATGTGTACCTATGTTCATAGGAGCACAATTCACAATAACCAAATTATGGAACCAAACTATGTGTCCATCTGTAACAGATGAATGGATTACAAAATCATGGGAAGTACACACAATAGAATTCTACTCAGCAATAAAGAAGAACAAAATTATGTCATTTGCAAGAAAATGGAAAGACCTGGAGAACATCATGTTAAGTGAGATTAGCCAGTCACAGAAAGTAAAGGGGCATATGTTTTCTCTAATATGCTCAAGCTAGATACTAGAGGGATACTAGAGGATACTAGAGGGATACTAGAGGATACTAGAAGGACTCCAGATAATGGAGAAGCCTTAGTGGAGCCAGGGAGGTGGTCTAAGGGAAGAGGAGGAGGAAGACTAAGATTAATTCATGGACATACTACCATCAATTATGTGTACATAAGTGAATACACCAATGTCAATCTCAGTCCTCTGTATCAAGAAGGGGGGGAAATTGGGAGGTGGGGGGCACCAAGTACTATGTGCATGTATATCACTGTTAACATGATTTGCATTATGATGTGAGACCATAATGCACCAATAAAAGCACAGTATTGAGCCGGGCGTGGTGGCGCACGCTTGTAATCCCAGCATTCGGGAGGCTGAGACCGGAGGATCCGGGTTCGCGGCCAGCCTCAGCTACCTAGTGAGGCACTCCGCAACTACTTAGTGAGACCCGGTTTCAAAATAAAGAATAAAAAATAGGGCTGGGGGTATAGCTCGGAGGTAGAACGTCCCTGAGTTCAGTCCCCGGTACCGCAAAAAAAAAAAAAAACAATGTTCAAGGTTTAAGAATACTATTTATGTAGATAAGATCTTTCTATTTTCTGGGGGAGTGAAGTAGATACCATAGTGCTTTGCTCTGCCAGCTGATGGGAATATAGGCTGATCTCAATTCACAGCTTCAGTTTCTAGGGACGTGCATTTGTCCCTAGACTTGCCTCCTGCAAGCTAATGCTCACTCCCAGAGAGTGGCTGATGAAGGGATACACAGGCCAGAAGTCTTTGCCTCAATGTGTGACCTTTTTTTTCAGTACTGGGGATGGAACTCAGGATCTCATGCAGGCTAGGCAAGTGTTCTACCACTGAACTACACCCCTAGCCTAATGGGTGACAATTCTGAAGAGCTTTCCCCAGCTCCCCATTATAATTTCCTCAAGCAACTAAGGAGTCAATAACCTTCCCAATCCTGCCTTCATCACCCCCTTAGGTATATTTCCCGAGAGCTATCACCAATAAACTTTCTGCTCTGACTCTATATCTCAGAGTCTGTTTCCAAGGAACCCAATCTAAGGTAAGGAGTGAACCAAGACACTAAGAGGCTGAAGTCTTGCCCTGCCATACCAACAGGAAAAATTAAAATATAAAAAATGCAAAAATGAATCTGGGCGTGGTGGCGCATACTTGTAATCCCAGCATTCGGGAGGCTGAAACCGGAGGATCCGGGTTCGCGGCCAGCTTCAGCTACCTAGTGAGGCACTCCGCAACTTAGTGCGACTCGGTTTCAAAATAAAGAATAAAAAAATAGGGCTGGGGGTGTAGCTCGGAGGTAGAATGACCCTGAGTTCAATCCCCAGTACCGCAAAAAAAAAAAAAATGCAAA
Source organism: Graphiurus murinus (assembly GCA_004027655.1). Lineage (NCBI taxonomy): Eukaryota > Metazoa > Chordata > Mammalia > Rodentia > Gliridae > Graphiurus > Graphiurus murinus. The sequence continues at coordinate 71,665 of PVLC010000869.1, forward strand.
AATGCATAAATCACATAATATAGCCATGTAAAGAATCTTTGGAAGCAACCTAGGGCAACCTAGCCTTTCCCATGGAAAGATTGAGGGGCAGAGAACCAAAATGATTTACTCAAGGCATCATAAGCTAATTAGGTAAGAAACCTTGGTTCAGAATCCACACCTGTAGCCTAATCAGGCGGATTATAGTATCCCAGCATTTCATCAGTTCCCAGGCTATCCCAATAACACGAGAGCCAAACTCAACATTGAGAATTCACAATCTCAGTACCAAAGGGTTTTTTTGTTTGTTTTTTAAGTCTGTCCTCTATGAACAATGCCTCATTGTGACCTCCTGCTATGAGAAGCCACTGGACTTTCTGAACAGCACTACCAACAGAACATATGAGCCAGATCTAAGTAAGGGGTGGTAGTGCACTTTATTGATGAACAATACGGTACCATACAGGCAAAAATCTCACTTCAATGGCAAAACATGCACATATGCATACTGGAGCAAACTTTAGACATGGAAGATTACACACCAAGTTCACAATCAAACAAAACATTGTTCACAGTCCTTCAGTTATCTTTTTCTTCAATTAACAAGACCATATTTACCAGTTAACTATGACAAACAAATGAACTTCTTAAATCTCATTCTCAACCTAACTACGGAGTGAGGCCAACTCAGCCTTCAGAACTGGAAAGGAGCTGCTGCCTTAACAGAGACAGGTTCTACCAACTTCTTAAACTGACTTTTGTTCCTCTGGTTTAAAGAAAAAAAAATCTATGGTACTTTCATGTTAGAGGAGCTCTTAAATGTTGGGTGTTCTCAGCTCCAGCTTCATGTCTAGGCACATCTGGACAGCCATTCATTTTGATACCCAATCTGTGGCTTACTAGGGTTGATAAAATTAGGAGAAACTAATTGGTTTTGTAAAAAGTGGGCAAAGAGGGTAAACTGCATACTCAGGAGGCCTTCAACATTCAAGATTTCAATATGTTAGCAATCTGATTAGTTAAAACTGTTCCGAAGTTTAAATCAGCATTTCCCAAGGTGTTCAGGGTCTGAGTTGATGGGTAAGTGAACAGAAACAACCACAAATTAGGGATGATAGATTAGGGATGATATCCAGCTCTTTGCTCTTAGAATAGGCAAAACCTTGGAAGAACTTAAGTCCTCTCATCAGGATGGAGAGATGTAAGTTTGCATTTAGGATAAGGTTAATAATGTAATAAACTTAGGTTGGTTGGGTTTCCTCTGGCAATCTTTAATTCCTCTTAAATAAAAATATATTTTTAAACAGAAGTTTTTTATGTTTAAAACCTTTGGGAGGGGCTGTAAAAAATATGAGTCTTTCAAATGGGAAAGACAAGAAGTGGGGACTATTCTGGGACTATATTATTCCTATGATAGAGAACTTAGTCTTCATATATAAAATCACTCAATTTTATGTCTGTTAGAAAATTTAATAATCAAAGCAAGGGAGGTTGTCATTATAGAGCCCCAATTTCCTTTCTGTATTTAACAGTCTTAATAAACAATAACCAGGGATTTTTCAAGTGTATTTCTGTCCTTGAGAGAAATTGGCATGCTAATATTTCACCATATTGAATACATATGTAAGTTAAGAGACCTAATTCTATGGCCATAAGCAAAAATAAAAGAAAAATACATGGCCTTAGGGGACTTAGGTCAGCCAGAGACTATCTGCAAAAAAATAAAATAAAATTATGCTTTCCTGAAATTGGCATAGAATGATATCATTGACAAGGAAAAACTGATGTCTAGTCATGTTCCAGAGGGAAGAAAAGATGCTCACTGTAGTTGCTTTCACATGGAGCTAGTCAAGGAACCCACCTTGGGAACAGTCCTGCCACTATTTTTTTCTATTCATCTAGGGAGCTGCACAGTCACACAAGTCAATTTACATATTATAACTTGGTAAACATTCTTTAAGAAGTGAAAGAGGAAAATATACAAATAAGCTAGTGCTGAGAATAGATGTCTAGAAAATTCACCGGAATTAGAAGGGGCCAGGAGATTTCTGAGGCAGCAGCCTGCAAGATGTCCCCATCCTGGCCTGAGGGACCAAATGGCCCCTGTCCCCACATTGCACGCTGCTTCCATTTATGACTCCCTGATCCAAAATGGGAGCTGGTCAACCCAGGAAGCTGCGAGGCTCTGAGCTCTGTACCAACACTTCACTAGTGCCTAAAAACAGTTACTTGCTGGGCCTTAATCTACTCCACCTCTAACAGAAAGAAATTCAAATGCTTTATTTCTGAAATCATCAGGTGTTTTGCATGAAAGGTGAGAAAAACAGGACACAGAAATTGTTTCTCATGAGCACTTTAACTTTTGAACTTGAGAGAGCAATCACAAAGTTTTATCCTACCAATCAACACGAGTTAGTCAAGACAAGTTAGACAAGATTGAGCTTGGTCTTACTGAAATCATTAGGGGGGATTCTGTGGGTTTTTACATTAACACAGACCGGGATTAAACTGAGGAGGCTTAAATAAAATGCACTTAAATGGCCCAATGACACAGCTTTTATTTCATCCACATTTTCCTTTTGATGGAGATGGTACTGGGATGAGTAAGCAGAGAACCAGAGGCTGGAACTTCAGGACCGTGGCAGCAGCTTGTATTTGTACAACACAAACCAGAGGGCAGTGACTGAGGTGGAAATCCCAATGATCTTCAGCAGGCCAGACACGGAAGGCAGGTTTCTCTCTAAGAAGGTGTGGGTGATTTCAACTGATGGAACATCCTAGACAAATGAATATAGATCATTAGCAGAAAACTTTCATGCTAACAAAGAGAAACAAAATGTATCTATAATATCATGTACCAGGTAGTTGCATCTGTAATGAAATCAGAGGCTCACACAAGGGAAATGTGTTATCTACTATGACTTGTCTATGAATATGGAGCAGTCAATCTTACCTTAAACTCAGGTTCTTGTACCCATATATCTTTTTTGGCCACCTTCCCCAGAGCATTCAAGACCTGAAATAAAAGAACCATGGTATTATGAAATATGGATGTATAGTTGTGAGAGGTTCAAAGTCCTGTTGGCCATGCATGAGCGCCATGAGTGAAGGACAGATAAATGGATATATTGATTCTGTCAGTATCAAGAACTAGGTGGATGAATGGTTAAAGAAATGTGATATACAAACATAATGGAATATTATTTAGCTATAAAGAATGAAATCCTGTCATATATGACAACATGGATGAGTTTAGAGGACATTTTGTTAAGGGATATAAGGCAGGCACAGAAAGCTGAGCAACATGTGTTCATATGCAGAAGTTGAAAAAGTTGATCTTAAAGAAGTAGAGTAGGATAGAGGCGACCAGAGGCTAGGAGGGATACAGAGGAGTGGGGCTAGGGAGAGGAGGAATAGCGGGTATCAAAATACAGTTCAACAGGAATAAATTCTAATGTTGTATAGCACAGAAGGGTGGTTATAGTTAATAATTTTATATATTTCAAAATAGCTAGAAGAGAGGATTTTGAATGTTCTGAAGAAATGATAAATGTTGAAACAGAGGAACTGCTAATTACTCTGGTTTGATCATTGCATACTGTATGTGTATATCCAAATATCACACTATATGCCACAAATATGTACAATTATGATGTGTCAATGGAAAAACAGGCATATATACAGCTTCATGAACTTATCATAATACATTTAAAAAGTTTAAAAAAAGGAATAAGAAAGACTAGATGCCAACACTGCTGTGAGATGCAAGAAGGAGAGCCCTGGTGCCCTTCCTTACCTCTCTAGCTGCCCGTTCTCCGGCCTCGACTGCTCCTTCCATGTAGCCACTCCATTTTGTGGCGGTCTCAGTGCCAGCAAAGTAAATTCTGCCCACTGGCTGGCGAATCACCCTTCAAGAAAACAAAGAGGCCACACAGAGTTACCTGGGAAGGTGCTGAGGGGAAATGGGCCAATGACTTCCCTTTGAAGAAAACAAAGAAACTCAAATTATTTACAAAATACCCATGTAATTCAGTCCAAGGCAAAAGGTTACACCTTGCTTCCAGGGCCTGAATGCAAGGATCTGAACTTCCAAGCCAGGGAAAACCAGACTGTCAGATCACCAATCACTAAAAATGACACTGACCATTTCCTAGCCAGCAAGAATTGGAATATGAGTACACGGATTCAAACCACAATCAGACTTCCTGGCTGTGTGTTTCCTGTTTGTGGTCTACTCTGCTCCCCACATTGTCTTTCCAAGCTATATATTCTTATTTTTATTGGTGCATTTTAATTACATACCATAGTGAGGTTGCGAGTGATATTTGTCATACATGCATGTAGCATTTGTTGCTTTCCTCTAGTTTCCACCCACTCCCCCACCACCTGTCCCCATAGATAATCAGATAATCTTTACATGGATACAAATAACTTGTATGAACAAAAGATTATTTAAATAATTACCATCATTAGATCTCTGACCCCCTCCCCCATTCTACTAGTGTCTCCCCCCATATCTGAGGTTGTGTTTGTTTCTTAGTTTCTCTATAGCTTTCACATATGAGTGAAAAAACACATGACCCTTCACTTTCTGTGACTGGTTAATCTCACTATGGCATATATTCTTCTTGAGGTCTCACATTGCCACAGATCCCAGCCATACATGTACTCCCAGTGCATCAGAAGGGACTGCAGTGTCAAGTGGGAAGACAGAGGTTGATTGTCACTTCTGGCAGAGGAAAGATTATGAAGGATTATGTGTGTGTGTCTCTTTGTGTGTGTGTGTGGTACTGGGGATGAACCCAGGGGCATTCTACCTCTAAGCTATACCTCCAGCCGTATTTTATTTCTTATTTTGAATCTGGGTCTTGCTAAGTTGCCAAGGATCTTGCTAAGTTGCTGAAGCTAGCCTCAAACCTATGATCCTCCTGTCTCAGCTTTCCTAGTACTGGGATTACAGGTGTGCACCACCATGCTCGACTAAGTGTGTCTCTTTAAATTACAACCTCTATATAGTTTCTCTGAACTTTTCTGGGGACCAGCTGAGGGCAAGGAAATGGGCTTCCTCTTACAAAGAGGTCCTGCCACAGCGAACCAAGGAAGAGCTAGGCTGGATGGACAACTGTCCCCTCCAAATGTCTCAGTGTTGACTCCTGCCATGCCTGCAGCCACTCTCATATACTCTCCCCAGCTGCTTACTTCACCTCCTATCACACGCCTTCACATCTACCTACCGGCACTCCTTTTTCCAAATCAAGAATCCTGTGTTCCATCTTGTCCTGATCCTAGTCCCACTTTCTAGATTTCTATTGTCATTACAGAACTAATCTAGTTCATCAATCTTGTCATCACTGACAGTTGATTAAGTTAAGGGTAATTCAGGGTTTGGGGTGTATCTCAATGGTATCACACTTACCTAGCATGTGAGAGGCCCTGGGTTCCATCCCCAGAACCATAAAAGAAAAAAGACAAGCAAAAAAGCTCCTGAAAAAAAGAGTTAACAAGCATTTCTTTCTTAGTGGAGAAATGTGACTTTGTGCTAACTTTCTAGCTCTGTTCCTCTGGAAACCAGATGAAGGTGTAATGCCACCTGTGTGACCAAGTAATACTGATTATGCTAAAAATGCTTCCCCTCCCACTTTCACATTGGTAAACTGCATCCAAGCTAGGAGGATTGGGAATGAATTGTAAATACTCAGGAAGAGGCTGTCATTTTGGGCTTCCTTGAATGTGGTGACTCTTAGAATTGAGCAAGTGACCATGGACACTATGCCTCTGAGGCATAGAGACAATAGCTCCTGTGGAGCAAGGGGCTTCTAAATCAAGGTGGACACTTCTGGTCTCATGTGAATCTCATCTCCTCACCCCTTGTCTATATACAGCAAGGAATCCTCCTTCTAAAGAGGAATGTGTGATGATCCTTAACCAGACAGATAGGTAGGATAAATGCATCCAATGTCCTTCTGTTGCCAAGGAGCCTAGGGTGATTGTTAAGAGACTGATCTGAGCTCAAGAAAGCCCCTTGAAGGACACAGGAGTTTGCTTCAATCTAACAACTACTGTTGAGTAATCTCAGTTACTTAGGAGGCTGGGGCAGAAGGACTGTAAATTCAGGCCAGCCTGGGCAACTTAGGGAGACCCTGTCTCAAAAACAGAAACGAAACAACAACAAAAGTACTGCTGGCACCTGAAGTCCTCTCCTGTTCTCTGGTATTGTTCTATCTGCTGGTTTCCTTATTTTTCTAGGAATATCCACAAAGATACAAATTATCTACCTATTTGGGACATTAGAAACAGGAATGTTGACATACACATGACAGCACTACATTATGACATGAGACTATAATATACCAATAAAAATATAAAAAAAGAACAGGAAAAAAAAAGAAATAAGAATGTTGACTATTTCTAGAAATCTCATTGAACATTGCTTCTCTTAAATGTGGTATAATCCTTGGGCAGTACCTTCCATATTGAGTCATGATCCCAGGGGGAAAGTAGGCGGTGTAGCAGCCTCCAGAATACTGCTCCTCACACCAGTTCTTTTCTTCATAGTGCACCGGCTGCAGTTCAGTGGGGAGAAAAGTATAAAGAGAAAACAAAGCTGAGATGCTACCAGTAAACAACAAAAGCTCTTGTATGTTTTTATTTGATCAAAAAGCTTACAGTAAAAAAGAGGAAGACCATGGTTTTGAAACTCACTAAAGGGGAAATATGAGGGTATTAAGTAATGGCCTTCTGTGAGGTACCACATGGCAAAACACGAGTACTTTGATTTTCTCGGCCTCTTGACTAGGGAAGACATGAAGTATCCCACATCAGGAAGAGAGGTCATCTTCATGCAAATGCTGAAGAATTTAGGACTAAATCTTCAGGAAGTTCCACTGACAATCAGCTTGTGAAAAGATCTGCTTCTGGAGTCTCTAAAATAACAAACTTTACTTCTCCATCTACTCAGGTACTGCTGCTAAGGAAAGGTCAGGGAGGGAGGAAGTAGAAGACAAGTGTAGTATGTAAGAAAGGCTTTGGTCAATAGGGTGTGGTGGTGCACACCTGTAATCATAGTACTTTGTAGGCTGAGACAGGAGGTTTGCAGATTTGAGGTCAGTCTCAGCAACTTAGCAAGACTCTGTTTCAAAATAAAAAATAAACCAGGGCTGGGGGGTCTAGCTCAGAGGTAGAATGCCCCTGGGTTCAATCCTCAGTGCTCCAAAACAAAAAACAAATGACTTTGGTCAGAATCTCTTCCCTGAGTTGATGGCAATCTTTCTAAAAAAGGGACAATTGAGATGAAAAATGTTTCTTAAAGGGCATGAGAGAACCTTCTATGATTTCCTTAACACATTCTGAAAGTTTATTATTTGAACGGTTTAGCTCTGAAAGAGCCTCCAGCTATTGGTTGGTTCTTCAGAAATCATTTCCCTCTCCTAATTGCTTTCAGTGGTGGATTGAAAGCTCTAAAATTTCTAAACAGGTTGTGAATTGAATCTCAACATGGGGAAATAAATTATTATGACTCTGACCTGGCTGAGAGTCTAGATTCAGTCTGTCTTAACAAGAATATACTACTATGCTTTCACCAACACATGCTGACATATCTAGGAATTTATTTCACAGCAGGCAATTGACACTGACAGGAGGGCAGGATCTCTGTTCTGGGAACTAATCTCTTCCATTCTTGACATAATACCTGAAGCTCCAGGCTCTGATCACAACCAGCTGCAAAATTTAAACAGTATGAGGGAACCACAGCGTCAGAAATTCAGTGCACCTGACACCAGTTTTTAATGGCCTTTTGTGACTGCTGAAGTTAATCCTCCAAGTTAAGAACATCCCTTTTTACTCTTTATAAGACTGTCAGGAAACCAGAATCTGTTTTTCTTTACCACTCTAAGTGAGCAGAGCTGAGCTTGCTGGGGATTAGAGCTGGGGGTTTTCTTACTTGTAAAGCTTCCTGAGATCCAAGCACTTTGGCATACAGCTCACAGATTTTCCTCTTCCTATAAAAAAGCCAAATTTTGTTAAGGAAGTAATATCTAATGGGTATAGAATAAATATGGTGAGTTCTGAGCACTTGCCAATGAACCAGATTTATTAAAGAAAAATGAAACTCAATGGCCTTCTGTAACTATACAAAATGAACAGTTCAATGAATCTTTACACTCAGTTTAACATTTTATGCCTCAATGCAGTCATTAAACAGTCAAAACATTTTATTTCTTTTTTATATCTTTGTCATTTTTCACTACCTGCTATGATATCTAAGATAAAAATGGGAAAAATAAGATTAAATTAAATTTAAACTTAGGAATTCATTCTATATTACTTTTTTGAAATATGTAGAATTCTAGAATGATCTCATTTACAAGCCTTAGTGTATATGATGGTATGTGTCTTTTTTTTTTTTTTTTTTTTTTTTTGCAGTACTGGGGATTGAACTCAGGGGCATTCTACCTCCGAGCTATACCCCCAGCCCTATATTTTTTATTGTTTATTTTGAAACCGAGTCTCGCTAAGTTGCGGAGTGCCTCACTAGGTAGCTGAGGCTAGCCACGAACCCGGATCCTCTGGTCTCAGCCTCCCGAATGCTAGGATTACAAGCGTGCGCCACCACGCCCGGCAGTATGTGTCTTTTTAACTATCCAACTCTTAGGTTAAAAACACAAAAATCATTAAATCTTTTAAGCACAACATAAGATATGCTATTCTGGGAGAGGCATATAGTCATTTCAGTCTAGTAATCTGTCACTTGGATAAAATGGTCTGTTAACCAGGATACCATGTACCCCAAAGGATATTTGGGTTGGGTGGTGAAGTGAACACAATATACGATATGATATTACCGCAAACACAGTATTTGGTTACCCTCATAATTTATTATATAAGTGAATATTATAGAACATGGCATGTATTATGTCTGAAAAACAAGTAGCTGTACTTAATCTAAACTATTCCTAAAAGAAGGTACATTTTAAACTCACTACTTACTACTGGTGAATTTTTAAACTCACTGCTTACTACTGGTGAAATGGTTTTTGACAAGGACTAATTTAGTAACTTCACAAATTTTAGAAATTAATGGTTCCATTTTATGATTTGTTTGAATAGGTTCATAGCGATCCAGTTACATACTTTCTGTATTTACCCTTTTTAGTCTTTATATAGTTCAAACATGTGAAAGTGCCCCAAAAATATTTGTTAAAGGCTAACAAACAACTGGATATTTGTTTAAAAACGAAGCAAAAAGATTTAATTAAAATCTGTAAGATAAGAATTAAAAGCTGACAAGACAAATGGACAAAAATATGTGTGGGTGGGGAGAGAGGTCAAGCTTACTAGTAATAAAAGAAATTTATTAAATAATACACTATTTTATATTGTCAATTGCATTAGAAAATATTCTTAAAATATGCCCAATTTCTCTAAATAATATAGGACAAAATATAACTTTATAAATATAAATCCTCACACACCATTTATATAACTCTCAGAACTTCTATCTCATTGGTACAGAGGATTAAAATAGGAAAAAAGAGGTGGAATTATAAACACCTACTGCTATGCACTTTTTCCATGGAAGCTTTTAAGGGAAAGACAAATACCATTCCCAAGATGGTGTCACACAATATGATATGGATATTTAAATTCCAGTATAGTCAGGAAAAGTTTGGTTTCCTTCAAGAGGCTGTTCATATTATATATATAAATTATAAATGAAAGGAAGAATGGGAGAAGTCTCAATACTATTACTTCTAATATGAGCCCCTCATATCAGAGATGAGGAAGCTGAGGCTCAGTGAGCTACCAAGACATGTTCTCTATCACTCAGCTAATTAATGGCAGGGCAAGGCTCTACCCTTTTGAGCATCTTGCTCATAGCAGGTGCTCAATAAATACGTGTTGGATCAAACTCCATGAACAACTTAGTATGGTGCCCTCTTTCCTAGTCTCGGAAGAGATGACTGCTTTTTCCATATTTCACAAGAGTGTTGCAAGCAATAACTCAGACATTTTGAGTCAATAAGAAAATAAGAATATAGCCGGGCGTGGTGGCGCACACTTGTAATCCCAGCATTCGGGAGGCTGAGACTGGAGGATCCGGGTTCATGGCCAGCCTCAGCTACCTAGTGAGGTAATCCGCAACTTAGTGAGACCCTGTTTCAAAATAAAGAATAAAAAAAATAGGGCTGGGGGTATAGCTCGGAGGTAGAATGCCCCTGAGTTCAATCCCCAGTACCGCAAAAAAAAAAAAAAAGAAAATAACAATATTAAAAATCAGTATTCTAAAAGTATAATAAGCACAAAAATGCTTATTTTTCTGGACACATATTAAAATTTTTAGTTTTTTATATTTCATTTTTATGTTTTGGTACCAGTGATTGAAACCAGGGGCATTTTACCTATAAACTACACCCCTAGCCATTTTCACTTTTTATTTTGAAATAGGGTCATCACTAGGTTGCTGAGGGTCTTGCTAAATTGCTGAGGCTAGCTTCAAACCTGCAATCCTTCTGTTTCAGCTTCCCAAGTACTTGGATTACAGGTGTGTGCCAACACACCTGGCTAATAAAATCTTTATTAAATTAGAATGAAACATAAAATCCAATCAACCTACATTGTAGTTTATTTTTAATCATGAATGATAAAACCACTTATAATAGAAATAAGTTATTTACTATATAGAATTACTTACTTATGTAAGTTATTTACTATATTTAATATATATTATTAGATAAGGCAAGGATAAGTTCACACAAACATATCAGGAAATTATCTTTCCCTTCCCTTCCTCCAATTAAAATTCAATTTTGGGGGTAAAAGAAATATAAGGCAAAGATGCTAGAGCAATAGATTTTTTTTGTTTTTGGTGATAGAGATGGAACCTAGGGCCTTGTACATGCAAAGCATGTGTTTACCACTGAGCTATGTCTCCAGCCCAGAGCAATGCATTTATTGATCAGTTTGGCTTTAAAATTAATAGAACATATTTTAAATGACAGACAAAGGAGGTCACCATGCAAATGATCTTGTAGTTAAATTTATCCACTGGTTTCTAAATCTGGCTGCTCTCATCCTAATCACCCGAAAAGCTTGTTAAAAATAAAAATACAGCCAGGTATGGTGGTACACACTTGTAATCACAGTACTTGGGAGACTGAGACAGGACCACAGGTTCGCAGCCAGCCTCAGTAACTTAGTGAGGCTCTCAGCAACTTAGTGAGAACCTGTTTCAAAATAAAAGAATAAGATTGGGCTGGGGGTGTAGCTCAGAGGCAGAATGCCCTGGGTTCCATCCCAAGTACCACATAAAATATACAAATACTCAGGTTTCTTGAACCTTGAACCTACTAAATCTACAGGCCTCAGAAAGATATATTTTCCAAAGATCCTTTGGGAGATTTTGATGCATTCTTTTCTTGTATCATTGCTCTTGTCAACAATGTATTCGATAAAAGTTTTGTCTTATAAGAACTTTTGAGAATTTCAGCCACGGTGTAGAATCATAACCAAATGTCTACCTCCAGGCTGGCATTTATTGTATTATTAATAAGGAGGGAAAGCAGGAAATCCAAAAGAAAATGTCAAGCTCAGTATGGTGTAATGAAAAAAGTATGTGTTATCTGCTCCTCCTGACTTTGTTAAAAGTTAGTTGCTATGGTATGAATGTATGTGTCCCTCTAAAATTCACATGTTGGAACATGTACCCCAAGGTGATAGTATTATGAAATTATTTAGGGACATGATTAAGTCACAAGGGGTTCTGCCCTGGTTACATTTTCTATGATTTTTCTCCATCCATCTTACAAGAAAATCCTACCTCTTAACTACTATAAAATGAACAAAAATATGTAAAATTAAGTTAATACATGCATATGGACAAGTGAGCCACAGTGACATATGGAAAGGTTGATTTGTTGGGGTTGAGGACATTTTTGAAGTGTTGTGGTATTCCTAATGCTATTCTACTATTGTTAGTACAACAAACAATATAAAGTTAGCCTTTTATCTATTTCTAGATATAAATTCTTTACCTTATTTCTTTATGGAGCTTAGCAAGTCGATCAGCTTTCCGGGCAAGTATGAAGCTGGGAAGAGAGGGCACATATTAATATCAGGTTACAGTCACTTATCTAAAGAGTTGCCGCTTATTAAGTGTTCTTAATGACACCTATATTCAGCATTAATGAACCCTCTCAGGCCCTCTTCCTCTAACAGAGCAAATGCCAGGTTGTCTTTGATCCCTCTGTATCCAAAACCTTGCTAGGCTAAGCTCCTAAATGACAACCTCTGACTCAATATTTTACTCCTGAAGTTTAACACAGTATTTGGCATACAGTAGGAAATCAAATGTTGGGTGAATTAATGTTGCACTAAATGATTTTCCTCTCAATATCTATTTTTCCAAATACTTGATAAAATCTAGACAAACAAATATTAATATTTGTTCGTAGTAGATGCCATGGTGGGTGCCCAGTCCCACCACCTTTCAGGACCTGTGTTGGTAACCTTAGCTCACAGAAACCTTACCCAACAGTTATATTCAGTAGCAGAGAAGTGTCTCTGTCAAGGTCCTACTCCTCCTAGGATAACTAGTACACATGACCAGATCTAGGATGGTGTGGATACCCAGACTCATCCCTTTGGTTGAGTTCAGAACAATCCTGAAAGGCCATCTCAGCTCCAGAACTTTCCATGAAATGGTTGAGGTCTTAGTTGGGACAATACTGGAGTTTACTGCCTAACCCTAATTCCTTCTGTCCTCCCATAGATAGTAATCCCTAGGGTACTTCCCAATAAGCTGCTGGTATCCAAATATCCCATCTGCAAATTGACTTCCTGGACCTAACACAGTCCTCATGTAAATCAGTAAAACTCCATTATAATCTGGTTGCGTCCCTTTAATTAAATAGATTCTATTTATTGTACTAATATTATTAATTGTATAAAGAATTGAATTATGACATGAAATCCTTAGTTATACTATTATCAGAAAACTTTCAAAAATCCAATGAAAGCTGTGGATACAGCTCAGGGGTTATAGTGCATGCTTTGCATGCACAAAGCCCTGAGTTTGATCCCAAGCACACACAAAAAATATGAGCTAAAGGACAATAAAATTATTATTCCATTTTAAAAAGTTTTTATGGGGCTGGGAATGGAGCTCAATGGTAGAATGCTTGCCTACTATGCATTTATTTTATTCTAGACCAAAAAGATGAGTAGATCATGACTGAAAACAGGTATTTCTTCCTCTCTCTATCCCCAAATTAAACTGTTTTCAATACAACTGGTAATTCCTCTAGGGTTGTTATTTGAGATAATTCTGGGAAGATACAAAGTATGTTAAATATCATTCCTGAGAATGGTATTTCAGAGGAAGCTGTGGACTATTAAGAAATTTAAACTATTGAACTTTACGAGGTGCAGTCATAATTTTGCTTGACTTAACTAACATCTTAAATTAGCAATAATTTAAGGTAGTAATAATTTTAGTTAAATTTTAGGTTTATGTAAGATTCAAGAAATTTAGGCTCATACAGTATTTAAAAGAAAGCCATGAATATTTGATGAAAGATTAAATGATTTATATGAAAATATTTTTGGTCAACTCATCTTTTTTCCACAGTTCCTTTCCCAAAAAGTTAGCATTGGCTATTTCTGTCAAATCTCAAGTCATAAACGAAATGACCTCTTTGATTTAACTATGGACAAATACCCTTCAGTTTTCTTTGGTTCTTTATTGTGGAAATCAAACATGCTAGCTTTACACTGGGGACATTTCACAATTCTAAAGTACAAGGTTCTTTCCAGTATGAAAAAGGTGACGGTTATTACACAGTGCCAAGCAATTAACACCTCTGTGTTGGAGGCTTTCATGGCCAAGGGCAAAAAGCAAAGAGCAGGGTGGAAGCAATATATTTTTAAAGCTTTCATTATTAAGAACAAAGTGCTGGGTGGAGGTTATTGTCCCTGATAAGACAGGGGAGAAGCTGGTCAATAGATATGAAGGAGAAAATATAATTTCTCCTCAACCCTTATAAATTCATACTTGGGACAGACTTATGTAACAACAGACAGATTAACAAGAGAAAAACAGGTAAGTTTATTAACTGTGCTATCCCTGTTATTTGGGAAACACCTTAGAAAAAAATAACTCAAGGTAGTGGTTTGAATCTGGTCTAACAAACAATAATAAGTTTTAGACAAAGGAAAACAGTTTTAGGCTCCCAAAGGCAGGAAACTAGGAAGGTAAATATAGTAAAAGATACTAATGGAGTGAAGTGTACTTGCAGATTCCTCTGAGATAATAAAGAGTTGTCTCTAGTGAAGAGTTTAAGCACTGTCTTTAGGGGGAAGACAGAAAGACCTTTTGTCTTTGTTAATCTCTACTCTGCTTTTAGGCAAACAGGGAAGGTAGAGAATCCCCTTGCATCTTAATTTTTTCAGCTGAATAATACTTATTTTGGGGATATATATTCTGGTCTCCCACATGTACAAAGTTTCAATTAGATTGGAGGAATAAATTCTGGCAATCTGTTGCACAGTAGGGTGATCATAGTTAATAATGTGTACTTCAAAACAGCTAAAAGAGTGGATTCTAAATGTTCTTACCATAAAGAAAATTATCACAAAGAAGTTATAACTTTGAGGTGAAGAATATGCTAATTAGCCTGATTTGATCATTCTATAATGAAGACATGTATTGAAATATCACATTTTACTCTCTATATACAATTATTTTGTCAACAAAAATAAAATAAAACCAATAAATCAGATTAGAATATCAAATTTTTAGGAACTGCCTTAATAACCCCATTAACATCTGGAAGGGTTCCTGGCATGCATGTCCCAATTAATATAACTGAAGCCAGCCCAGAAGAGTATATGTCACTATATCTAATTCATAGGGTAAGAAAAATATTAATGTTCTTCCATCCATAATGGGATTTGTCTTCACTGATATTCTCCTGAAATCTGTACCGCAGACTTTTGCTTTCCTCAGGCCTAAAGAAGGTGATGTCAAACTGCCAAAATACCTGTAACCTTTCTTGCCCCGTGGGGTTAGAGATGAAGAGGATATGTTGTCCCTCTGGCCATTATGTTGTAAGTATCTTCCTTTCTCAGGGAGTGAGTCTGGTGCTATTTCTGATATTTTACAAGAGAAGCTTTGTTGGCATTCCCATAGCATAGCCTGCCTTCTACATCCCCTGGGACATAGGTCTCCTTTCATCTTGGTAATTTTCCAAAAATGCCATGTTGTGCATAAGTTTACCTCTCCATTCAGGCAGGAGCCATGCATTTCCCAGGAGCGAAAGGGAAAACCACTGGTCTCTAAAAGTCACTTTACTACTGAAGTAGTATTCTTTTGTTAGGGCTTAGTAGGATAACAACCTTTTTATTTGTATAGTTTTATGGAAGGACCAAAGGGCAGGCAACTGAGAGGCTATAGCCCTCCTTAGCATTTCTTCTGTGGAGGTTCTATTTCCTTCTCTGGACCCCTAATCCCCAGAAGAAGAAGATAACTCCTTCCCTCTCTTCTCATCTCTGCACAGTACCCTGCATCATCCATGTACTTCCTAGGGTAAGGAAAGCATCACTGCTGAAGGGTAACTATGGAGTAACCAAGCAGAAAAAGTGCCATACTATTCAGTCAAGGCGAGGCTCCACTCTGAACTGTGCCTACAGATCAGTCAGTCATCTTATATCTCAAGGTAACAGCTTAACATTTGCAATGTAGCAGGTGTTTGGAATAGAGATGAGAATAAAGCCCAGAATCCCTGTATTTGAAAGGTTTTACAGGGTAATGCAGCTGTCTTTCCAGAATGATTGTGAACATTCTGCCTCTAAGCAAGGTTGGCTACCATATCGCCTACTGTATAGCTGCTTTTCCTATTCCATCCTCAATGTGGAAGTGTTACAGGAGAAAGAAATATATGAGCACAAGTTTAAAATGCTGTTGATTTTAGTGTTCTTGTGACACACCATACACGAAAAACACTAAACCGTTTAATACACAAAAACATGATATAGTTTTGTAGGGTTATTTATCATTGCTTGAGCTCAGTTCCAAAACAAGTTACTTTGCTAGCATCTACACCAACACGATTTGGAAAATGCAGAATACCTAGCTCTAACTTACCCCATGATGGCGGGCAGTGATCCATCTGGTTTGGTGTCATCCAGGGTTATTGAAATTGGAGCTTCTTCATCCTCAATGATCATGCAGCCACAGTAATCTTAATCAGGAGAAAATTAATACGTGATTGAAACCATCCTCATTAGAGACAGACATATGTATAAAACATTTAAAAACTATTTTGCATAGAAGAAGGCAAATCTTAAACTGTTGGCCTTTACCCCAACTAGAAGCCATTTCCTGTTACATATACTCACTGACTATTTTAGGATGTCTATTCCCCATCACATATGGAAAATGACCCATCTCTATCACCTTTACATAAAGATCTTAGGGCCAATGTACAGCAAAACTGGTAAGATGCCCTTGGATGCTGGAATACATGAGAAGGAGAGGGGATGTGTTGGAGGGATTTACCTATATTGACCCTGGAAGAAGCTATAAGAAGGAATACTAGGATTATGAGCAGAAATCTTATCAAGAGTAGCTATCACATTTGGAAAGCTTTCTAAGTCCCAGATCCTGCTTCATTTAATTCTCAAAACACCAGGACAGTAAGTATAACTTCTACCAATTTTTTACTAAGAGACTAATGATAGTAAGCAAGTGAAGTCCAGGAATATTTGACTTAAGAACAGAGCTCTTTCTACAAGGCCCCTTGGCCTCATTCTGCTCATGAAGAGTAAGTAGTAGGACAAATGCCAGGAGGCAAAGCAACTGTGACCTACAACTGGTGTTCTCATTGCAGGCCCTCTTTTTCCTCCCATTGCCAATAAGTGATCTTGGGGTCATCTTGTATTGCCTGACACTGTGAAGAAATTGATGGATTTCTGATCCATTCTCTACCAATATGAAAAGTTATCTTTTTCTATTCAGTGCTTTCTGTTCAACATTCTCAATAGAATGTGATTCCTTCACTTAATACAGTTTAAACATGAATATGATCAGCTTACCATTTTTCTTCCAGAAGGCTTCCTTGTAATACATCATGCACTTAATGATAGCACCCATTGGAAGACGCTGAATTAACTGATTTCTCTCTGGCGGAAGTTCCGGATTGAAGTGGATCTTGGCAGTCAGAGTCGGAGGAATGGCACTAATTACGTATTTGCACTAAAACACACAGATGCAAAATATTATCTCAAACATAGGCTTTCATCTTTGTAGAGGGTATGCAACATCATGTTTATCATTTTAAATGACATTGTGCAGTGACAATATACAAAATGAGGCAACTGTGAGGCAATGAAACTGAACAAGGTAGGTCAACCAAGGCTGTTAATTTGGGAGATGAGGCAGAAATGTGCTAGTAATAACTGTACCACTGCATGGATTATATTTGGGTAGGAGCCATAGAAGATGGAAGGCCTATTTACCATAAGCCCTTTCTGACTGAATGAGTTACCTCATAGAGTTCATGATTCACTGTCTCTATGACAATGTTGTCACCAGACTGATCAATGTAGGTGACAGGGCGATTCAGCTTTACTCGGTCCCCGAGGAGGTCCATTATCCGCTCACTCACTTGACCAGATCCACCTACAAACTTCCGTTCCTAAAGGAGGAGGTAGGCAGGAAAGGAGATGTTATAAAAGCCTGAGAAAGGGAAATCGTATTTGCCACTGATAAGGAAAACTCTAGAAAATCACTGCTAGACCTCCACCCTCTGCACATTTAATATAGAGGCAGAGTTTGCCAAGGCATCTCAGTTATCACCCTCTGTGCAGCTCCTAGCAGTGAAAAGCCATTACTAGTTTATAAAATCACAGGTCAGAAAAAAAATATTCCCCTATGCCAATGCTGCCCTGATCAAATGGAAATAGCATGTCTGTGGGCTTCAGATACCCAAGAGAGTATACTGTACATAGAAGGAGCCCTAGAAAGGGGGGGGAGCTGTCCTTTTCCCAGTAGATATGGTTTCTAACCCCATTACCTTGCCTCTTGCAATGAACTAGGGTTGTCTGGACAGATACAGATATAGGAGGATGGGGGTACCATATTATAGTCAATGTGACTCTAAGGGAACAGGCCTCAAGTGCCTTTAGGGCTAGCCATGCCCTGTCAATCATCAAATGAGGTTCCAGGAATCTGGATCTCAGATCTTGAGTAATTTTTTTCCAAAACTGTTTGAAAGTTTCATAGCAGAGGCATAGAGGTGAAGGATAAGTGCCTGCTTGTTCCTTCAGACATTGTTAAATAGTTTGCTTGGGGCAGGAGTGTTCTGCCCACTGAGATCTACTATACTCACCATGGAAATGGTTCCAACTTAATTTTTTATGGTACTGGGGATTGAACCTGGGGACATTCTATCTCCAAGCTACTACTCAAGTACCCCCAGCCCTACTTTCTATTTTTTATTTTGAAACATGGTCTTGCTAGGTTGATGAGAGTCTCACTACTTGCTGAGGCTCTCCTTGAACCCCCAATCCTTCTGTGTCAGCCTTCCAGGTACTGGGATTATAGACATGCACCACCATGCCTGGATCCAACTTAATTTATGAAAGTAAGTCCGCAGCATAGTGCATTCGGTAAGAATTAGGGAAATGCTGTTAGCTTCTTGTAGATTTTTTTAAATGGTTAGAAATAGATGATAGTACACTGAGACATAGCTCAATGTTGACAATTAAGTAACCTCAATCATGAGTATCCATGCTGTAATTTTCGCACTTTTATAAATGGCTACCATTTTATGATACAACCAAAGTTTTTTTTTATAAAAATATTCCCATGGTGGTTCAGACCTAATTCATGATTTGCCCTTCTTCATAAAACAAAGTACCATTTATAGTCTGACCTACGTTTTTCAAGAGTTGCTTTGAATATTAGTATAGTAGAAAGATCATGAACTATTTCCATCTTGTTCACTCTCTACCACTCCATGTTTAATATTTGAATAAAATTGTACAAGGAGAAAGTTAAATTCTTTATGAAGATATTGTGATAATGGCTTGAGAGTCATAATCTGAACTGTACTTTCTATAAAGTCATATAGGGTATGTCTAAAAGTATCCTGGCTCCTCTGAACAAAGGGTTCAAATAAGAGACATGAGTCAAGATACTTTAGAAAGTAAAATATGGCTTTAAAAGAGTAATGTGGGGTCCCTACCTATAAGTAAATACACTTTAAAATGTGGTGGCAACACACCTGTAATCCCAGTACTTGAGAGGCAGAGACAAGAGGATTTCAGGTTTGTGGCAAGGCTCAGCAACTTAGCAAGACCCTCTGCAATTTAGTGAGACTCTGTTTCAAAATAAAAATAAAGTAGGGCTGGGGGTGTAGCTCAGAAGTAGAATGCCCCTGAAATCAATCCCCAGTACTGTGTGCGCGTGTGTGCACACACACACACACACACATGCACATAAATGCAACTGTCCTTCATTTGCCAAAACTGAGTATCCAATGAGCAATAACTATCAGTGTCATAAGAACAATTTAGGGACTTCTAATGATCTTCTAAGGGAAATAGACATTTCTATTGGCAGAGACATTTTATACCTTGTAAAATGCACTTAGAATTCTGGGACTCAGAAAAGATAAAATAAGTTAGAAATAAACTGCAACCAATCAGACTTCATCCCTCCCAGGCATAATATTCCTAGAAAAGAGACACTTATTCTCTTTGAATCCATATTTGAAATAAAGAATCTCAGGATCAGCTGAAGGTGGTAGAACATACCTATAATCCTAGTACTTGGGAGGCTGAGATAGGAGGATTGCAAGTTTGAGGCTAGCCTCAGCAACTTAGCAAGATCCTCAGTAACTTAGCAAGACCCTATTTCAAAAATAAAATAGGGGTAGTAGGGTATGGCTTGGAGGTAGAACACCCCTGGGTTCAATCCGCAATACCATAAAAAAAAAATCTCAGGGCCTGAGTATCTTGAGTTAACCTAGTTCTCAAGGAACTAGGATTCTGGCTTTGCCACTGGTTTGCTATGTTCAGTCAATGAATCAAGTGAGTTCACTCATCAGTGGAAGTGGTATGGAAACTGGGCAAATGTAAGTGGGGAGCAAAAATTTAGAATCCAAACTATAGAATTTACTATGGAAAGAGTGGCCATAAACTACTTGTGTGAATTAGAATAACTATCATTTCCATTCCATAACAGTTAACATAAGAGGATAACTCTGAGAAATAGATACAAAAAACTTATTTCTAGGACATGGATTGCTTTAAATACAATAATTTTACAAGCATTAGAATTTTTTTAGAAATTAACTAATTGTAGTTATTTAACTTATCCTATGTAAATAGCCTAATTTTTTTACCTCTAGAAGGAAGGAACTTACTAATTCAAAATGAAACATTCTTTAGCTTTGAACTTCTTTTCATTCATGAAAAGAGGAATTGAAAATATTTTTCAGACACGTTTTAGAGATCATTTTGTGCCATTATTTATCATGAGCAGACATACCAAACCAATTGTCAAGACACAGTTATAGTCTTAGAACGGACATACCTGGCCTCCATTGGTGATTGAGAATATCCGAGTGGTGCCACCGCACTGCTTCACATACCACAAGAACCACAGGGCAGACACCTCATGGGGCTCAGAGGTCACATTGATATTCACAAAAAGAGAAGCAAACTGCCTAGCAGTCCTGTTCACAGAGTAAGAGGGGACAATATATGCATGAGTCACAGGATTACATGTTGTTAAGGTGCAAGGCAGTATGGTTAGAAAATAGTTTCATGGCTTTTGGGGAACAAACCTCAGGGGTTGCATTTCCAAAGGAACACATTTTTATGATTTTATTTGTTGCATTGTAATCATACTTCATACTGGGGTATAGAGTGATAGAAACATACATACACACGACTCTTGGAGCACTTCCCTTGGGTCCCACCTTCTCCCTCTCCCTCCCTGTACAGGTCTTTGAGATTGGAATTGGTAATTTTGTATATATAGGTAGCATTATTTCAACTGTTATACTCTTTAAGTCTCTGCCCCCCTCCTCCATTCCCTAAATGCTATCATTCCATTGGAGTCTCCGCTCTTCTACCTGATATTACCCTTATTTCTGAATTCTATCTAACTAAGGAATGCATTTTTCAACACTTAAGAGTTTTCTCCTGCTATGAAGAAATTATGAAAACTGGCACATTGATGCACACCTGTAATCCCAGCTACCTTGGAGGCTGAGGCAGAAGATTACAAATTCAAGATTACCCTGGCAATTTAGTGAGACCCTGTTTCAAAATAAAATAAAAGGACTGGGGATATAGCTTAGTGGTAGAGTGCCTGCCAGTATGTCCAAGCCCCTGGGTTCAATCCCCAGTATGGCAAAATAAATAAATAAATAAATAAAAATGAAATTACAGTTCTGTCTACAGTGGGTTAATATGCTTGTCAGAGATCATTAGGAATTATTTTTCTCATCTATTTTAACAAATGTCCTCTCTTCTGTATCTCCTCTGCCTCTGCCCTGATCCAGGGCACTACTATCTCTCACATAGACTTCAAAAGTCATGACTCCTACCTGGCTATCCTATACCCCCTCCTGTATTCTTCTCCACACAACATGCAATGAGGTATTTTAAACATATAAAACTCAGTAAGTATTTTGTTTAAAATGTCTCAAAGGCCTAAAATTGAGAATACCTACTGTACCACATGGTGCTCAACCACTACTCCAACCTTCCCTTATATTAGTTACTCTTATCTTTGTGGTCCAGGCACAATGACTATTCAATTGCTAAAGCCTGCAGATCAGGGCCTTCACAAAGTTCTTCCCTGTTCTCTCTACCTAGAATATATCATTTCCTCACATCACTCACTGTTTTGTCTTTTCCCCTCCATCCTTTGGGTCATTCCTGGAAAATATCATCCTCCATTCTATCTCCCCTTGTCCCAGTGGGTTATTCCTAGAATATATCTGCCCCTCCCCTTCTTCCTACCTTGCTCCAATGTCTCCTTCTTATTAAGATACTATCAGCACAAGAGCAACCCTAACTCCAGCACCTACGGGTAATACCTGAAAAATACTACCCTACCCCATTCTTCTGCCCATTCCTTTCTCCCCTATTTCTACTGGACCATTCACGGAAGACACTAAATTGTAGTAACCATCCACTCTTCCTACTTGTTCCTGGTCTCTGGCTCATTCTTAGCAATTAACATTACAATATTATCTTCCCTCTCTTCATCTTTATCACCCTAGCTCATTCTTTGAACATTTTGAACACATCCTTAAGTCCACCACCACCACACACACAAAAAAAGTCAAACATAACAAAACAAAAAACTTCTATAGATCTTGCCTACCTCACCCACACAGTGGTTCATGCCAGGAAAATAGCATTCTACCAATAACATCCACCCTTCCTGTCTTCTCCTGCTTCTGTGGACCATTCCAGGAAGATACCATCACCCATAACATCTACCATTCTTGTCTCCCGTACAATAACTAGTGGATCATGCTAGGAAGATACCATCCTACTACACCACTGAATTTTCCCTATAAGTTTGGGTCCCTCCTAGAATATAACATCCTGCCTCAGCATCCATTCTGAATTCCCATGATCCAATGGGTAAATTCCTCAATATGATCCCATGAAATTGTCTTATATTACGCGTGCTTTCCTCCAACCCCTATTGGCCATTCCTGGAAGATATCATTTTTTTTTCTTTTGGTACTGGAGATTAAAGCCAGGGGCAGTCTACCTCTGAGTTACACCCCCATCCTATTTTATTTTTTTCTGTAGAAACAGTCTTGCTAAGTTGCTGTGGCTATCCTTGAAACTGCAATCCTCCTGTCTCAGCCTACCAAGTATGGGAATTACAGGCATGTGGCCACTAAGTCCAGCTCTGGAAGATACCATCTTGCCACATCATGTACCCACCACCATATATTTTTCTTTGAAAATACCATCTCAGGTAATCCACCTTTTCTTTTCCAAGATGAGCCCACTTCATTTCTAGAAGATACAATCACTGCCCCCATACAATTTATATGCTTTTATTCTCCCTCCTCTTGACAACATTCCTGGAAGATACTATCCACCCTACATAACACACTGGTCCTGTCTCCCCCATGACCCTTTGGGTCAAAACTTAGAAAAACTACCCCAGAAATTGCTTTACCTTCTGTGTTTCTCTGGGCCCCCAGTCTCTATTGGTCACTCTTGAAAGATATTCACCCCAAAACATCCAAACATCCTGCCTCCCTCTGTACCTGTGGATCATTCCTGGAAGACACCACCATCCACAACTCCCTCAGACACCCTATTGTGCATTCCTAAAAGACATCATGCTCTGTGGGATCCACCCACCAGTCTCCCTGCACTGTCCTGTGGGTCATCCCTTGTAGAATCCATCTACCCTTCCCTGTTCCACCCTGTTCCAGTGTCTCATTCCAATTAAGATACTATTCTACTCAACAAAAATCTACCCTAACCTGTTACACTCCAACCCATATGGGTAATTCTTAGAAGATACTAAGCTATCCTATAACTTCAACTCATTCCTTTCTCCCCTATTCCTAGTGGGCCATTTCTGGAAGATACTAAGTAGTGGAAAACATACTTCCTACTTGACCCCTGTTTTCTGCTTCATTCCTTACAAATATTACCCATATTATCGTTGCTCTCTTCTCTCTTATCACCCTGGTTAATTCTTGGAAGATGTCCTCAACTCTCTCCCACACCCCAAAAGCTTCCATGTATCCTGCCTACTGCCCCAACACACACAGTGGTTCAAACCAGGAAAATACTATTCTACCAACAATATCTACCCTTCCTGTCTTCCCCTACTGGTGGACAATTCTATTGTCCCAAAACACCCATCCATCTAGTCCTTCTTTGCCATACTGCATTCCTGGAAGATTCTACCCTATCTTATACTAGCCCTGTCTCCCCAAAGTTTCTATGGGTCAATTACCACAAATTTCCATTCTACTAACACCATTCACCATTCCTGTCTTGCCTTGACACCATGGGCCATTCCAGGAAGATATCACCACCTATGTTATCTAGTCTTGCCCATCCTGTTTCCCCTTGCATCTGTGGGTCATTCCTAGAAGATACCACCCCACCCTCAAAAGACATACCCTTCCTGTTTCCTCCCAGTGTCATTGGGTCATTCCTGGAAGATACCATCCTACTACACCACTTATTTTTCCTGTTTCCATCTTGATTCCAGCTCTATCCAGAAAGATGACATCAGAAAGCTGACTTCTATGCTTCATGACCACCCATTACAGTCTTGGGGGATGCCATTAACCTAACACCCATCCTATTTTTCCCTGCTCCTGAGGATGATTCCTGGACAATATAATCCCACCTATGATATCTACATCACCTGTGTCCCCAGTGTATAATTTCTGAAAGATACCATCCACTCTACAAATTCTTCCTGCTTCCTTCTTTCCCTTTGGGTCATTCCTAGAACATGCCATTCTATACTGTCTATCCTTGCTGCACTGGATAATTCCTAGAAGATACCATCCCTCCATCATAACATACTCATACTGTATACCCTGCCCCTGTGCATCAACCTGGAAAGGTATCAACCTCATCATATCTATATTTTCTTAGTTGCAGAAGCCCCTATGGCTCATTCTAGGGAGACACTATAGCCCCATTCAACATCAAGTCTCCCCCTGGTAACTTTGGATTGTATCTGGAATATACTGTGCAACCAATACCATCCATTTGTGCTATCTTCTCCTGCTTTGTTTGTAATACCTGGAATATACCATGCCCCTATACTACATCCAACTTTCTCTGTCTTCCCGAAGCCCATTTGGGTCATCCCTGGAAAATACCATCCCCACAATATCTACGCTTCCCTCTCTTCCCCTTAATCCTCGTGGTGTGTTCCTGAAAGATGGTATCCCCACAACTCAATATCTACCCTCCTGTATCCTCCTATCTCTGTAATCACTACTAGAATATACTATCATGCCACACCATGCACCATTGTTCCCATCTCTTCACTGACTCTGGCTCTTTCCTCAAAGATATTCTATTTTCTCACACAAACCACCCTCCCTTTTCCCATAGAAGACACCATATCAGAATTTCCACCCTTCCTGTCTCCTCAAACCCACACAGTGGAACATTCCAGAAAGGTACCATTCCCAACATCGTCCATTCAACTGTGGATGATTACTGGAATATACTATCTTGCCTCAGCAGACAAGATTTGATCCCTGACATTCCCATGTCCCCCATAGATGAATTCCAGGAAAAAACCTCGCTGGAAATCACTTTATCTTCCACGTCTCTCCCAGCCCGCAGTCCCAATTGGCAATTCTTGGTAAATATAATCTACCCCAAAACATCCCCACATCCTGTCTCCCCCTACACATGTGGATCATTCCTGGAAGATACCATCATAAACATCTCCTATGGACATCCCCAGCCCCTAAGGTGCATTCTTAGAAGATACCACACCCTCTAAGATCCACCCTCTAATCCCTCCACCTGCCGGTGAGTCATTCTTGGAAGATACCATCATCACCTACCCACCCCTCCCTCAAAGAAAAGTCTGTTGATTCTGCCTATCCCACCCACACAGTAGTTCATTCACGGAAAATACCATTCTGCCAATAACATCCACTCTTCTTGTCTTCCCCTGCCCCTGTAGGCAGTTCTGGGAAGACACCATCAACCATAATACCATTCCTACACGACCCAATGGATCATTCCTGGAAGATACCATCCTAATATACCACTGAACTATCCCCATTTCTCCAGGTCATTGTGGGTCCTTTTTGAAATAGTCTCTTCTAGTATACTAGTGTCTAGTATAGTGCCTTCATATAGTAAACTCCAAATAAATACATGCTAATAAGTGTATAAATTAATACATATTAAGACATTGAATACATATAAAATAAAGCCATATGCCACATAATAACATTTTGATCCACAATGGATAACAGATATGATGATGATCATGTAAGATTATATAGACTAGTAACATTGTATCTGTCTTAGTTTAAGTATGCTCTAGGATGTTCATACAACCATGAAGTCACCTAATAATGTATTTCTCAGAAGATATCCCTGTCATTAAGTCATAATTATACTAGTGATAAGATAATAAACTAGTAATACAGATTCTAAAATCATTAGATAGTTCGTATTTTTCATTAGTACAGACTAACTTCCCCCTAGTTTCCTATTATTCTACAACTATATGGAATTACTATTTATTTATTTAATTAATTAATTTATTTATTTTGAGATGCTGGGAATGGAACCCAGGGGCATTCTACCTCCGAGCCACACCCCCAGCCCTATTTTTTATTCTTTATTTTGAAACAGGATCTCACTAAGTTGTGGAGGGCCTCACTAAGTAGCTGAGGCTGACCACGAACCTGCGATCCTCCTGTCTAAGCCTCCCAAGTATTAGGATTACAAGTGTGTACCACCACGCCCGGCTGGAATTACTTTTTAAATATCTTTGCAAGCTGCTTTTGTAGGCAACCCTTATATAATATAAAATCAATTACTGGTTTTTATTACAGATCATTCAACCCTTTCATTAAAAGTCCCCTACTTTTCTTGTTTTTTATTCAACTCTGTTCAAACCTGTTATGAAAGTACCTAAAATACCCTCAAAATACCTGAATGATTATTAGATTTCATAACTTTTTTTCATAAATGTTACTAAGAAAAGCACTGCAGCTCGAGACAGGAAAGGATTAGAAGGGGAGATAAAAGTAAATTTTAAATAGTCAAATATACTTCGTCCAGCAGATTTTATCAATGAGATCTTTCATGGTCATCTTGTCCCATTCCTCGGCATGTGGGGCCTGCCAGGGCGCTTCAGCTGGAATCTGCAAGAAAAGGAGGTCCCACATTCAGGTGTGATGGTAACTGTCATCATCACCCCCTAAGACCTTCATGAGAACCTCTGAAAACTTGTTTCTCAGTCTCTATTGCAATGAGATTAGCTTGAAATTCTACATAGAAGTGAGAGAGCTCTTTGGATTCCATGCTTAATGCTGTTGCCAAAATAATAGTAATGATAATTTTTATAGTGTGGATTTAAAATGTCCCAAAACCTTATGTGTAAGCAATGCAGCCAGCTTTAGAGGCAGGACATGGCTGGAGAGGGGGGCCACTGGGGATATGCCCTTGGGGACTATGTCTGTGAGTTGAGTGCATCTTTTCCTCCTCTGTCAAGCCTTAAAGACTTTCTGACTATGGAGTGACCTCTGAAATTGTGAGCCCTAAATAAACCTTTCATCCTCTAAGTTGTGCTTGTCAGATATTTTGGTTATAGGAGTCCAAAAGCTGACCAAAACAATGATCTTAATTATATAGCATGTATAAATTTATATGTAATTATGATTAGGATGATGATCATTGTCTATTATTATTATTAATACTAATATTAATACTAATATTAACATTAATATTAATTGAAAGCTATTGCTCATTTTAGGTCCCCAAGTCTAGTTTGAGAGAGTGATGCTACAAAGCCTAAGACTTAGTAAAATAAACAAGTCCTTCTCCATTTTACTATTTAAAAGTGGAACTACAGATGGATAAACAACTGTAAGTGAAGATATTTGGCAAAAATATGTCATACTAATGTTCAATGGCATAAAACTGAAGGCACACAGGCATTAATATCAGCAAAAATAGGCTTGAATCCTGGTTGCTTTGCTCTGTGGTCTTGGGTAAATTATACAACCTCTTGGTACTCAGTTTCTCCAATTTGACAAGTAGAAATCCCACCAACTTTGTAGAATTGTTGGGGTGCACTGGAAATGGTATGCATCAATGTCTAGAACAATGTTTCTTGCACTGTAGAATGATATTAAACAGATACCACTGTTATTTTAGTAATATGTCATGTGCAAACTGAACACACATTTTACCTCCTTTCCCATGTTATCCAATGTCCGCCACAGATTGTTGTAATCCAGATATGCAAAAGGATTCCACACAGGGGGAAATGCTCCCCGAAATGGATAAGTTTTCCCCTGGAACATAAAAACAAAGGAAATTCATTGAAAAGAGTAATACTTTAAGTTAGGATAGAATAAAAAATGGCATGTGAAGAACAAGAATCAACCAATCTAAGACAGCCATTTTCTTCTTTTTATTGACATAAGTTTCATTTTAATCATTTAACATTTGTGTGGAATTCACTTTTAGTCAAGTTTGAAATGCTTTACTTTAAAAACTGTTTCCTTTTTTTTTTTTTTTTTTTTTTTTTTGCGGTACTGGGGATTGAACTCAGGGGCATTCTACCGCCGAGCTACACCCCCAGCCGTATTTTTTATTCTTTATTTTGAAACAGAGTCTCAGTAAATTGCGGAGGGCCTCACTAAGTAGCTGAGGCTGGCTGGCTGCGAACCGGGATCCTCCGGTCTCAGCCTCCCAAATGCTGGGATTACAAGCGTGCGCCACCACGCCCAGCTAAAACTGTTTCCTTTTAAACAGAATAGGATATGAAGTCTGGGTTGACCGGGGTTAATTCTCATATGATACATAGTCAAACAGCCAATACACAATACAGTTAACAGACGACGAGGGCAAAGGATTAAGGTAAATCATGCATCATTTTCCATGTAACATCTTGGCTTTTTTCCCAAATATAAAGACAGATTAATTCAAACTAGCTCTATTAACTGTATCTATTAATTTATACCTCTACCTGAAAATAACATTTGAATGGAACATATTAATAAGTCATACAACACTAGTTTTCTACTGACAGTTAAGGAATTCACCAGGTGATGCTCATATTCAGGCAAATTTTAGAATTAACAGTGAGTGATATAAGATAGCCATTTTCAAAGTAATAGGATCCTCTATGCAAAAATTCACACACACATACATACACATACACACACACACACACACACACACACACACACACACACACACACGACTATGAGCTCTCTTTTCCCTTGGGAGCATGTTGTGCAGATGCTTCCTACTACAAAGATCATGGCTATGGTTCCTGCCCCTAACTTGCCAGAGCTCTACTACCCTCTGCTCATTCTCAAGTGCAGTCTTCCAGCCTCATGTTGATTCTGGTCCCTTTAATTTCCATTTAGTGAATTCCTTCTGTTATCCCAAGATGGTTTTATATGACCTGGTAACAAGATCTCTAACATGAAGGCAGCTCATTATTAGTAATCATTTACTTTATTTCATTGTATAACATTCATTGTGCTAAGCAAGAGCAAATGTAAGTGGAAGGTGAATCCTTAGGAAAATAAACCAGACTAGGTAGTTTCTAAGGTCCTATTTTCAAATTTAGTCCTTTTATTGTCAGCCCTCTGTCGTTGGGCTGTGTATACACAGATCCAATCAACAACAGATCAAAACTATTTTTAAAATAATGCATCTGTTCTGAACATGTACAGACTTTTTTCTTGTTATCATTCCCTGAACAATACAGTACAACTGTTTCCATAGCATTTACATTATAGTATGCATAATAAATAATCTAGATATTAAAGTATATGGGAAGAAGTGTGAAGCTTATATGCAAATAATCTGCATTTTTTATTATTATGACATTTTATATAAAGGACTTGAACATTCTTGAATCTTGGTTTTCACAGTGGGTCCTAGAACCAGTCCTCTGCAGATACTAAAGGACAATTTCACTTTAAAATTATGTCTTTTCAATATTTATAAAGTCAAAAATATTTTCTACTAGTTCAATTATTTATGAGAATTTGATTTGTAATTGCATATTTGTAGAAAGACTACTACTGCATGCACTATACAATATCAAAAGTTGTATTTTTTTTCAAAAATGTTCAAAAAAACACCAGGCATGGTGGTGCACATTTGTAATCCCAGTACTTGGGAGGCTGAGACAGGAGAATCACAGGTTCATGGCCAGCCTCAGCTACTTAGTGAGGTCCTCTGCAATTTAGTGAGACCCTGTTTCAAAATAAAGAATAAAAAATAGGGCTGGAGGTGTAGCTCAGAGGTAGAATGCCCCTGGGTTCAATTTCCAGTACCACAAAAATAAAGTTCAAGAAAAACTCCTGACCATCACGACAGAGACATAAAACATAACAGCGCATGTGTGCGAGCAACACTCACACAAACCCAGTAAGAATATATGGCATTCACTAAGTGACAAAGAAGTAAATTTCCTTTCCACATATCAAATTCAAATAACTTGGTAGATTATGTGATCTGATTTCTTATCTAAAAAGGCTACATTGAAATGCTGCAATACAACTTTTCAAGACTCCAAATCCTTTATCATCATCACTACCATCATTGCTAACATTTATTGAGATCTTTCTCCATGCCTGGTGGTGGCTGAAACTCTTCATATACGTTATCTCATGTAATGTCCATGCAGCCCTGTGGAGGCAACCACTATTAATATTTCCATTTTATAAATGAGGAGACTAAAGCCCAGTGACAGTAGCTAGTAAATAGTAGAACTGAAATTTCCTGCTCTCAATGCCTTTACTCATAAAATGTGCTTTCCTGTCTCCTATATGGTTGATGAAATGTGGAGATAGGTTTGTTCTAGAGACATTTTAAGCTTCTCCATGAAAGAAAGAAAACTCTGAAATATGAAACTTATAAATCTTCCACAGGCATCTTTTCTGCTTCTAAGAAGTAAAACTAAAGGCTAAACAGTCCCAGGGGTATAAGATGGCTGCCAAGGAAACATAGCTGACTTTGAAAAATACCAATGTATGTTCTGAGAGAAATGGGCAGAGATATTTTACATAGAACACAAAAATAGCTATGAAGAGGAGAGAGGTTGGGGTTAAGCAATAGCTTGGGCAGCCTTCAGAACAGCTGGTTCTTGTTATAATACTTCCCTAATTGGAAATCAAGAAAAAAATCTGCATTTTCTTCTGTAAAATGCACTTATACTCAAGGAATAGTCTCATACAACACTGACCTCTGCTTTGAAAAAGAATATTTGGTTAAAGATACTCAAATATTCTCAATCATGTGGGGATATTAAGCAAAGCATTACAAATATGATTCAACAAATTGTGTTCCATATTCCCAATGAATTTCTTCACAGGATGCCAACTTGAATGTGCTTACACAAGGTCTCAAGGACCCCATTATCTTAGCTTTGATAAACACACAAATGTGGCAGGAGACATAAAGTGTTTGGGGAGAGAGGAGAATCTGGTCTGGCAATCTCCTTAAGGATGGGAGCCATAGAATTTTCTAGAAGAAGATTATAAAGGCTCTCCATAATATAAACTTTCATCCTATCGGCAAGGCCCCAAATAGAAAAAGGATTTGATAAGTTAGTTTCACCCTCATCAGTTTCTAGCTTCTTCCTTCTCACTTCCCAGGAAACCTAAGCCTGCCAAAGAAATATACTTATGTGGAGACCTGGTTCTCACAAGTGACTAGAAGGGCTTATTTCCTCCAAAGCCTTCTTCTAGACTAGACATTTCAAGACTACTTTTTATGCATGAATCCTTAAAGTAATGTAGTAGGAGGCCAGGAAATATCTCTTGGCTGAGTGATAACATATTGAGAGCAGGGAGCCTCTCAGTCTCCTAAATGGCATTCTACAGTTTCTGACTAAAGTTCCAGCAGCGTCTCAATCCTAAACCACTTCTCAACAAGAAATGTCTTCATGACCTAAGAGTGTGAGGCAGGAGTTCTATGCTTCCAAATAATCACTGCTCTTTAAAAATAAAATGAAATTAAAAAATCTTGAGTAACCATAAAGTTCATTTTGTGCTTATGCTCTGAACCCTTACTACCTTTCCAAAATGGCCATTAATCTCTAAAGGACTGACCCCAAAGAAATTACTAATGTCGAGTAGAATACAATGTCCCTGGAATTGTGCCTCAGACACTTAAGTCCCTTTGGGAAACCATATCTTTAATCTACCAATGTTTGTAACAGGAGGCTATGGACAGGAGATGACTGTTTATGGCTTTCACATCAATCTTTATTGTTGGTCCTCTAAGAGAAATTTTTTTAAGATAAGTTTATAGTAAGCAACTGGCATTTATTGATTGGCATAGTGTGAAGAGTTTCGTCTCTCTGTACTTTTATATTTTAGTTAAGCAAAAAGGAAGAGAGTGTTATTACAGTATCTTAGGTCACTGGGAAAACTCCCAGATATCTTTCTTTAATCATCTTGAAAGTAAACAGATAACTCCTGGACTGTTTTAGGAACATGCCTGTCCAATCCATATGAATTTCTAAGGATCTATCACGTCCCATTGTTTTGTGACAAAGCCTGTAAGAGAAATCTTTGATTGTTTCTTTTCTGTAGTTCATAATAATGATTTCAATCAAGAAATCATCTCATGTTCTTTGCAGGGAAATGGATGCAACTGGAAAACATTACGTTAAGTGAGATTAGTCAGTCACAAAGAGTAAAGAAGCATATGTTCTCCCTAATATGCGGATGCTAGGGAGAAGATGGGGCATAGGAGGGTCTCCAGATGAAAAGGAGAGAGCCTCGATAAGCAAAGAAGTTGATTTAATTGTAGTGGATGCATGGGGCAGAGGGACACCCTAAGGCACATGATATATTACACAATCATATCAAGGTCACTCACTGAAGTGAACCTGAGGGGGAGGGGGGGAGGGAATGGGGTGGGAATTGGGGAAGGGGTCAAATGAGAATTGTGTGCAAATATGTTGTTAACAACTTGTACTTAACAAAGATGTATGCTATATTGCACGAATTACTACAATAAAAAAAAAAGAAATAATCTCAAAAAGAAACCCATTAAATAGAATGGGAGTATTGAGCTGTGTCAAAAGTTAACAAAATCATTTTTCCCTTTCCAAATACAGGTATCCAAGCTCTCCTCAAACATAAATTACTTCTACTCTACCTAAAAAAAAAAAAAAAACCTTCATACGCTATAAAGAAATATTGGAAACATCTATCATGCATGTGTACCTGTGTGCGTGCTTGTTTGCTACTGGGAATTGAATGCAGGGACATTTGACCTCTGAGCTAAACTCCCAGCCTGATTTTTTAATTTTCTTTTTATTTTTGAAACAGAGTCTCACTAAGTTGCTGAGGCTGGCTTTGAACTTGTGAGATCCTCCTGTTTCAGCCTCTCAAATACTGAGATTTTATGTATGCACCATTACCACACCCAGCAGCACATCTATTGTTTTAAATTGTCATTCTCTTTCTTTTTTCTTTATTTTTTGGTACTGGGGACGGAACCTATGGCTTTGTGCATGCTAAGCACATGATCTAACACTGAGTTATACCCTAAGCCCTGCATTATTCTAACAGTCACACTCAAATGATGCCTTTTTCCTTCATATCCCTTTATTTCTTAAAATCTGACTTGTAGCTTTCAAAGTCCAAAAATCTAAGGTCACCAATGAGTTCAGTACAACCAGATCTGCATCCAATTAGCGTTTGGCTGCATTTGATACCACCCCATCAGACTGTACTGGTTCTTGCTAGTCTCCACTTAGTGACCCATGACTCTCCCTTCTTCAATCCACTGAATCCACCAGGGTCCCATACAAACCCTTTTCCTTTTTCTCTGCCCATTCATGTCTCATTTCCCTGGGAAACTCATTGACCATCTGGTTTTGTTATTATTACATTTGCACAGTGTTATGGTTTGCATTTTGTATATATCTGTTCCACTATGTTTATGAATACCAAATTGTTATCTACAGCCCCTCATACAACTTCAAGGGTTGGCAGCAAAGTCTTATGTGTTTGCTCATGACTCAATATTTCATCATATCCTTAGCCTCTGTCTCAAGACTTGCACAGTGACCAGCTAAACACAGTGGGTGCCTGAGTTGTGCAGTCACATCTCTGGAAAAAGCAAATCATTACACTCATGTATAAATAGTGCCCTAGCATCAAGAATGAATGGTTTTGAATGAATAATTATGCCATCTTTCCCAAGGGATTCTGGTTATATACAGAAATTTTCAACAAAGCAATTAAGATAGAAACAACACACGTTCTTCTGCAGACTCTTGGGTAATTAAAGATCATTGGCAGAGCAGTTTTTTAAAAAGATATTTTCCCTCATTCACAAATGCCATTAACTCAGGAGAAATATGCAGTTAGAAAAAAGATAAAATTGTTACACTGTGAAGACAAATGATTGTTTAACAACCTTATTAACATTTTATTCACATGCCCAGTAATTCATTCATTTAGTTACAATGTTGTGTTTTTGTATATTCATAGAATGTGTAACCAGCATCACATCTAATTTTAGAACATTTCTTTCATCCCAAGAAGAAATTCTTACTCATAAGTAGTCACTTTCCATTTTTCCCTACTCCATTTTGAAGAATTACTAAACTATGTAGATGCATTATTTTACATTCCTTTCAGCAATGTATGAGGGTTCCAATGTCTCCCTGTCTTCTGCAACACTTATTGTGTCTTTTTGATTGTAGCTATCTTGGAGTGGCATGAAGTGGCATCTCATTGTGATATTTAAAATGAAAAGTTGGTGTTTGTTTTGTTTATTCAGTGCTGGGGATAGAATTCATAGCTTTGCATATGCTAAGGAAGTACTCTACCACTGAACTACACCCCCAGCTCTTGGCATTTTTTGAGAGAGGGTTTTCAATGTTGCCCAGGCTGGCCTTGAACTCTTATACTCAACAGATCCTCCTGCCTCAGCTTCCTATGTAGCTGGGATTATAGGCAAGGGCCACTGTGCCTAGCTCCTCATTGTAGTTTTGACGTGCATTTACCAAATAACTAATGATGTTCATCATCTTTTCATATGCCTATTGGTCATTTGTATATCTTCTTTGGAGAAATGTCTATTCAAGTCCTTTGTTTTTTTTTAATTAGGTTGTCTTTTTACTACTGAGTTATAAAACTTCTTTATATGTTTTGTATACAAGATGTTTTACAAATATTTTCCTCCATTCTGTGAGTTATCTTTTCATTTTCTTGAGGGTATCCAAATGACAAACTTTTTTCTTTGCTACTGAGGATTGAATCCAGAGGCATTCTATCTCTGAACTACATTCCAACCCTTTTTTATTTATTTGCTTGTTTATTTATTGTGCTGGGGATTGGACCCTGGGACATTATTCCTCCAAGCTACATCCCCAGCCCAATTTTTTATATATTTTTTTATTTTGAAACAGGGTTTCACTAAGTTGCTGAGGCTGGCTTCAAACATGCAATCCTTCTGGCTCCACCTCCCAAGTACTAGGATTATAGGCATGTGCCACCTCACCCATTTTCAAATGGCAAAGCTTTAAAAGGGAAATATACCACAGGATGTATACATGTATATTTGTATCACTTTGAATCTCACTATAATGCATAATTACAATGCACCAATGAAAGTATAAAAACTCTTTAAGAAACAAAAATAATAAATGTTTTAATAAAATCCAACTTATTTTTTGTTTTGTTGCATGAGCTTTTGTTGGTATCTAATTAATCATTGCCTAACTTAGGTTAAAAATATTTATTCCTACTTTTCTCATAAGTATTTTATAGTTTTTGTCTTTATATTTAGGTATAAAATCTGTTTTGAGTATTTTTTGTGGTATTCTGGATTGAACACAGGGGCATTCTACCTCTGAGCTACACCCCCAGCTATATTTTATATTTTATTTTTTATTTTGAAACAGGGCCTCACTAAGTTGTGGAGGGCCTCTCTAAGTTGTAGAGGCTGGCCTCAAATCTGTGATTCTCCTATTCAGCCTCCCAAGTACTGGAATTACAGGTATGTGCCATCATACCCAGCTTATTTTGAGTACATTTTTGCATAGTATAAGGAAGAGACCCAACTTCATGCCTCCATGCTTTTATACTTCTCTCAACACCATTTCACCATTTGCTTTGTTCTCTCTCTCTCTCTTCTACTCACTTTCACACTCATCTGCACAGCACTACAGGGTGAATCCACGGCCTTGCACATAGTTAGGCAAGCACCCTACTACTGAGCTACATCCCAAACCCCATTTCTTGAAGACTGTTACTGCCTTGCTACCCTTGGGGAAAAAATCAATTCCATCAATGTAAGGGATTATTTCTCAATTGTCTATTCTGTTCCACTGTTCTTTATCTGTCCTTTTGCCAATACCATGTTGTTTTGATTACTGCAGCTTTATTTCAAAATAAAGAGGTGTGAATCTTTCAAATGTGTTCATGGTCAGCAAAATCCATACCTCAGGTTGTACCAGATGATGTTGATGCCCTATCCCACATTCTACCTATGAGTTCATCTAGAACTGAGGCAGAATATTCCTGGACATCTACTAGCTGCCCACCTTGAGCAACTATGGACCTGCCTATGGACCTTCTTCTGGGTCACCATGAGGTTGTTCAGCCTAAAGGCAGGACAGCAATGAAAATGGCAGGAATTTGGCATTTATAAAGGTAATGATAGCCAATGAGGGACAAAGATAAAATACCTTAGTTTCCCTGTTCTTGCTAGGGCAATTCTATAGCATGTTCCACACAGTTCTTCAGGGAGCCTCAAAGGAGATTGTTTCAGTTGCCCATAGATATAACAGCTCATTAATATAACTTTTCATTCCCTCCTCTGGATGTAGTTTACTTGGGAACTTATTACATATCTTCTTTGGGGCACAATCATTGTTCTCAGGTGTGTTTTGCACAAAACAAACTAAGCCAACAGTGTATTTCTTTATCTGCACTAGCTGGACAACAGATGCCTGAAGTTCTGCTTTTGGGATAATGTCCCTTCACCACTGATTTTGGGGGTCACCCCATGTAATGATGAAATAAATGCATTGGAAGTCCACTTATAGTTGGGAACTCTGGAATGTACAGATCCTTCTGAAATCTAGGTCTATGTTTTAATCCTTTTCCATAAACTATTAATAGAGTATTCTTTGAAATGAGATCTTTTCCATAAACTACTAATAGAGTATTCTTTGAGATAAGGTGTCTGGTTTGAGGGAGAAGAATCAAAACTGGAGAAGTAGGTATTTTTGGAGACTGAACTAACTCCTACTCAAGTAGTTTGTTTGTGCTTCCTGGGCTTGTTCAGGCATAGGCTCATAGATATCACTTCCATTTTATTACTTTTTTTTTTTTTTTTTTGCGGTACTGGGGATTGAAGCCAGGGGCATTCTACCTCTGAGCTACACCCCCAGTCCCATTTTGTAATTTTTATTTTGAAACAGGGTCTCACTAAGTTGCAGAGAGTCTCACTAAGTAGCTGAGGCTGGCTGCAAACCCGGATCCTCCGGTCTCAGCCTCCCAAGTACTGGGATTACAAGCGTGCACCACCATGCAGCTCTACATTTTATTACTTATTTTATGTGTATAGTACTAGGGATTGAACTGAGGGGCATTCTACGACTGAACTACACCCCCACTCCTTTATTGTATGTGTGTGTGTGTGTGTGTGTGTGTGTGTGTGTGTGAGAATCTATGATCCAGACATATGCATACTCTGGATTTATGATTACTTGTTTCCCTATGGTTAGGTATTCAATCTCTACCAGGACCTAGCTACACACAAGGAACTGCTTACCAAATGAATAGTTGTGAGCAGAAAAGATCATGCATGAATTCAATCTGAAATTTTAAGAGGTCTTTACTCAAATTCTCCTAGTAGGGGTTATCAAAAGCTGCAGATATCCTTTGTCTGCAATGAGATTTCTAATATCAATGGATCTACTGGGGCAATGACCTAAATGGCAAAGATGCTCACATTGGTGCCTGGGTCTACTGTGGGTCCCTTTCTTATTCTAAGTCTCATTCAGAATTGGCTTTATTGGTTAAGGGGGAAATGTATCAGAACAGAATGCCCCAGTGTGGTCATGTTACATTTAAAACTCAAAGAGGGTTCTCTACCCCCTGAGTAGAGACAAGGATAAAGTAGGGTAGAGAAGGGTAGAGAGCAGATATGAAGGGGCAGGTTAAAAAATGAGAAAAGACATTGATGTCTTTAAATGACACAAAGATAAAAACTAACATTTCACTTAATTTTGCTCTGAATCCATCATAGTGGCTGTCTAGATTCTATCAACAGTTATTGATGGAATTATTACTATTCAAGCCTTATCTTAACTTTAAGATTTGTTCACTAAAACAGTATGTTCTTGTCATACCATAAAGACTCAAAATGCAACAGGGCCTTTCCATAACACTGTCTTTGGGTTCTATATCCAGGGGCTGGTAAAGTACTATTTTGTGACCCCTTGGCTATTTTGAGTAATAAATACTCTAATAAAGGATTTGAGGGAGAATCTACTTTATACTAAAATATACACAAGCTGATATTGGAATCTGCTAAATTTAGTACTTAAGTGAAACAGGTAAGACATTACAGGATGGATGGAAATGCCATTTCAAAGTTTTTTAGGGGGATGTAGAGTTTTAGGAAAGGAAGCCTTCATTATTAACAGATTTGATACAGAAAGATCAGCGTTTGCTAAAACTAGTCAGAATGCAGGGGCTTTGGTCCCTATGGAATATCAGTTCTCAACCAAGGAGAATTTTGTTCTCCAGGGTATATTCATCAATGTCTGCAGATATTTTTGTTTGTCACAATTGGTCTGCAGCTGCTGCTACAAATTCTACGATGTGCAGAGCAGTCCCCTATAAAGAATAATTAAAAGGTCTCAAATATCAGTAATGCTGAGGTTGACAAATCTGTCATAGAGTGTTATTCAAATGTGAGTGAATATCATAAACTTTTCTGGACTCTGATCCTTTCCATTTGCAGTAATGTTAGATTTGCAGAAGAACTGGCCTCAGAGTCACTCAGGGTATTTGTATAAATGCAGAGTACAAGGAACCCTGTCATGAGACCTAACAAATTAGTGGTGTGGAGTCAGGGAATCTATATTTTTAACAAATTCATGATTATTTTGATGTTCACTAAAACTTGGTCATTATTACATTATAGTATTGATATAAAATTCCTCTTGTTCATTTACCTATGCATATTGTCACATTCTTTGAATTATTAATAGTCAAAATAACAAAAATACTGTTGTAAAACCATTACTTTTTAATCTTTATGTTCATTAAACTTAAAAAAATACCAAAGGAAATTATCCTTTCTGTTTTAGCTATCTATTTCCTTCATTCGTGTGTGTGTGTGTGTGTGTGTGTGTGTGTGTGTATTCCTTATTTTTTCTTAATCACACTACTCTTCTTACTTACACCCTCAACTCTTGTGCCCGGAATTCCACATCTGGATTCTCTTACTTTTTATTGCTGCAAGTAACACTGAGTGATCATGAGTAAGATGCCTCATAGAGTAATAAGTTTGGGCATCTCTGTAAGAATTTAGTTAGTTTAATATGGTTTTGAATACATTCAGAGGTCCATATTATATATGCATATTATATATACATTATATTTTAATGTATATGTAGAAGTGTGTGCATGTTCAAATGTATGTGTAATTTATTTAAACCCAGCTAGTGCCTAGAAGAGACAGAATGAAGTTCATGTCACCATGCTCTTGGTTCAGACTTCTCTGACACCTTCTCCAAACCCATGTCTCCATCTCCATGTCAGGAAGATCATGTCTACAATGTCACTGAGCTGGGTCTTCCATTAAGAGCCTGTCAGAATGTACTTCTAAGCCTGAAGGTCCCAGGTATAAGTGAATACTGACCCAAAAAAGACTTGATCCCAAGGATTCCACCAAGCTGCCTAGATCAGAAACCATTTTTGCTTACACTGTGGTACTAGAAAACCTTGTTTATTGCCCCTGGCCCTCATCAGCATTTCTCACTGATCTTTGTTATAAGAAAATTGCTTCCATGGTCATAAATCTGAGAAATCTTGGTTTATAAGCCCTTTTTACTGCAAGACCTCATAGACTCCTAATTTGCTAATGGACATCTTGACTCTCAAAGATAGGACTAGAATATGGAGTACTTCCAAAGTTTATCTGACCACCAAATCTTCTCTCCTGCAAAGCAATTTTGAGATTAATGTTGTTTAAAATCTCTCAGGAAATATTTCCCTAGGCTTTCTTCTTAACCTTCTGGCCAGCACTGGCAGGAGTCTGAGATAAAACATGAGGAAATGTGGGATGAAAGAGGAGCTATGATAACCAGAATATTTATTTTCCACATAGGAAGACATTCTTATTTGTATCCTCCCCAGTTTTTGGTAGTGTGGATTGAAGCCAGAGGCTTTCTACCTTCAAGCTATACTCCCAGCCCTTTTTATTTTGAAACAGCTACGTTGCTCGGGCTGGCCCCAAATCTATGATGCTTTTGTCTCAGCCTCCCAAGTACTGGGATTACAGGTGTTTGCCACCACACATGACTCATATGTATCCCTTCTGAAAAAGAGGGTACACTATCCCACAACATTGAGCCAAAGAAGAGAAATGAAGTAAATTGCTTGCATATCTAACTAAAACTCCAAGTGCATAATAGGCTCTGTGTTGAATCTGTGCCCTGGGCCCTTCCCTCTGTCACCAGACAATACAGTGAGAAAGTATATCGTAGAAGGTAGAAAGGACCAAGGGCAAAGCAGAACTTACTAGCTAGGCTGTTAACTGAGTGAACCACATTGTGTACCCAGTGATGGGGCAGGTTTAACCTTGCCTCTCTACTGGATGAGGTCACTTGGGTGATGGCCCTGATATCATAAAGACAGACAGAGGGTGATGGCATAGAGTGGGTGAGGGGGCCAGGAACCATCAGACACACAGTAAAATCTTGCCAGTATTTGAACACTAATAAAAGTATTTTTAAAAGTCTACAGATTTGGGAAAAATCATGGATATTCAGTATTATTCCACTGATTAATACCCAAATAATTATGTAAATTAGCAATGGCACCCATGGTTTATGCTCCAGGGTATACTTTTATCACCTGTGGCTGGTCAGCAAGTGTGAGCCAGAGTGATTTACTCCCATTGTCTCTGAAGCCTGATTTTTTTTCAGAGACATTTATCTACTGGATGCAGCTATAGAAACTAGGCCACTGGGCACTTTGGCAAACACACAAAATTAAATCTCAGCTTGTGGTTCACTGTGTATCATTTGAGTCTGACAAATTACAGGGGAGCTATGGGAATAAAAGTAAATGGACGAGTTCAGTAATCATTCCTTTTTTTAAAAAACAAACTTGACATGACATTTTAGTCTTCTAAAATGAAAATGACTCAGTACCATAGTCTTCAGGATCAAATCATTCATTACACTCAATGGTAATTAATATTCAGATCTTCTGTGACTCCATTGTGAATTTTCTTCTGGTTGCATGAAACCCAAACACAAAGTAAGAAATGAAATGAAGTGCTATGAAAGCAGTATTGGGCTGCTCAAATATCAGGTATCAACATTATTATCATGATTTGTCTTTTTATCAGTTTCAAGGCTTGTGTTTGGGAAGGTTAGTGATTGACTAGGCTTTCATATCTGTCTTTCTCTCTCATTTCTATAGGACCTTGAGGCAGTCATTCTTAAGACTTCCTCTAATTACTAAGGAAGGGATAAATGTCACTTACTAAAACTCTGAGACCCAGTAGGTTTTCAAAAGGTATTTCTTCTTTGAATTTGACCCAGAAATGAAAAAGCTCTGAGTCCATGCCTAAGACAAAGAACTACATTGCAGCCATCAATCCTGTTGGGCATTGACAGAAAAGACTTTCTGCTGGGTCAACCTGGTACAACTGAATGTCCCTTCTTCTTTGGGAAGTGCCCAGAATAGAACAGGTATGGGGTTCATAGGATAGTTTTTTTTAAGGTTTCATATGTTAGAAAGTTTGAAAATTCAGGATCCACGACTGAGTCTTGTGATTGAGGTAATCAGTATGTGCTCTGGGGCTGAGACAGGGCTTGAGAGGGAAATAGGGAGGAAGCAGGAACCAAGGAGGGAAGAGAAAGGAGATTTTAATGTCCATAGGGTAACTATATTCTAAACTGATAGGTCAAAACCTCTGGGAGTTAGGTTATTATGAAAATGAGAATCATTTCTCCTAAGGAAGCTGCTTATGTAAGTTTTTATTCCATTCACAAGGTCCTTTTGACCATCAACCCAACTGCCAAGGCCTGATATGAGAAGGTGATTACAAAGTTATACATCCTGAGTGTGAAAGAATCCTTTGTCTTACCTACTCCCCTTTTTGTGTTGTCAGGGAAGGCAAGTCCAAGACAAGAGGGTGAATTCTAGGACTACTTCTAAATGAATGGCTAGAAACAATTCCTGTAGTGAATTAGCCCTGAAATGAATGGAAAAGTCGGGCACAATGGCACATGCCTATAATTCCAGCTACTTTGGAGACTGAGGCAGGAGGATTGCGAGTCCAAGGCAAGCCTCAGCAACATAGTGAGACCCCATATAAAAAAAGAAAAGTAATGAACGGAAGGAAGATTTAAAAGGGTTCTGTGGGGTTGGGGTCGTAGCTCAGTGATAAAGTGCTTGCCTAACAGATACAAAACACTGAGTTTCATCCCCAGTACCTAAAAAAGGGGTTCTGTGTATGGATGGTGGCTATGGTCACATAACAATGTGAATGCACTTGATGTCACTGAATTGTATACTGAAAATGGTGAAAATGGTTAATTGTATGTGTATTTTACCACAATTTTTTAAGAAAGAAAAAAATGAATGGATGAAAAAAAATCTAATAACTAACCTCACTTTGCTATATATTGGAATGTGCTTCTGTTGAGTAGGAACTTTGTATTCTAGAAACCAAATCTAGGATTTATCCCTGAAAGTACAAGAAAAAGAAAGGAGCCTTTGAGAGGAAACAGCTAATTCTGAGCAGTTCCCTAAGTAGAACAAGGCAGTTATTTTGCTGTTGTTTTGTTTTGTCTATGCTAAGGATCGAACCTGGGGCCTCATGAATGCGAGCCAAGTGCTCTAACACTGAGCTATACCTCCAGCTCTATTGTAAGTTTTTAAGACTAATTCTCATTAAGATCTCTGATAACTCACGAGCAACAAATGAAATCCTTTCATGATGGGGGGAATGGAAATTACTAAAAACTAGTTTTTATAAGTTACCTCCATATATCTTTATGTTAGATACTTGATAGATAAAACTGAAAATATGTAACTGTTTCTAGCCTTTCTGTTTTTAAAAACCTACTTATAATTGGGAAACTCAAATGAGGTAAAACATCTATAAACACATTGCAGAAGGAAGGCAATAAGAGTCAAATGAAGTCAGGAAGTATGAATTTAGGTAATCTTTTGTGGTACTGAGGATTGAGCCCAGAGGATTCTACCACTCAACTACACTCTCCAGCCCTATTTTACTTTTTATTTTTGGGACAGGGTATCAGTAAGTTGTCAAGTATAGCCTAGAACTAAGGATCCTCCTGTCTCAGCCTCCCAAGTACTGGTATTACAGGCGTGTGCCACCACACCTGGCTAAATTTACATAATTGAAAGTAGATAGAAAAAGCAATATTCCTACAAGGGTTTAAAACCTGCTTCTTGAGCTTCCTTTCAAAGAGAGTCTGAAGGGGAAAATATAACTTTCTTTGGAGACAAAAGATATGACTTCCATGAGTCAGTATAGAAAAGGTGCTAAATGAAGCTTAACAAAGAAACACTTTCAAGCAAGGGGTCAAAGACACAATTATATCTAGTAAACATTAAAACAAATGAAGAAAAATATACCCAC
The DNA here is from genome assembly GCA_004027655.1 of Graphiurus murinus. NCBI lineage: Eukaryota > Metazoa > Chordata > Mammalia > Rodentia > Gliridae > Graphiurus > Graphiurus murinus. The sequence goes on from PVLC010000869.1 coordinate 115,285, forward strand.
TGCCTTCTATACAACCTGCTGGTTAAAATCAAGTTCATCTCTTAGCAACAACAAAATGTACTTAGTATTCTAGGACACACACACATTCTGAAAAGCTTTTGATTTCAGTCGTTGGCATAGAAACGCGGAGTAAATGACTGCAGGAAGAATAGAACCAATGCTAGGAAAAATTGCTTGCTGAGCTGTTACTATAAGGAAAGCCTTTGTTGTTTTAAATAAATCTTCATCACACTACCTTCTTAAAAACAAATGTATGAATCCCAGCATTCGGGAGGCTGAGACCAGAGGATCCGGGTTCGCGGCCAGCCTCAGCTACCTAGTGAGGCACTCCGCAACTTAGTGAGACTCGGTTTCAAAATAAAGAATAAAAAAATAGGGCTGGGGGTATAGCTCGGAGGTAGAATGCCCCTGAGTTCAATCCCCAGTACCGCAAAAAAAAAACAAAACAAAACAAAAAAAAAAACAAATGTATGGTACATATTTATAGTCTCTAGTTTTATTTAGAGAGGATATTAAAAGCTGGGAGAAAGTGAGAATGTATGAATATGTCAATTTCTCCTTCAAATTAGCTCTGGCAAAATGCCTTGCTCCACTCTCTGTGTTCTCCCCTCTTCACACCCTTCACTCTACCTATATTAGGATCTGGAGGAAACTAAAGAAGGCAAAGAAAGGAACCAAGCATTTTCTTCTTCCTATTCAAGGCACTGCAAAATTTAACAAAAGGTTACAACTCAATGAAACAGACTTATAAAATAATGATGGAGCATCTTATTTACTATTACATGTTTAGGACTAGGGATTGAACCCAGGGGCATTCTACCTATACCCATCCTTTTTTTTTTAAACAGGGACTTACTGAGTTGTTGAGCATCTCACTAAGTTGCTCGACCTGGCCTGGAAACTGTGATCCTCCCATCTTAGCCTCCCAAGTACTGGGATTACCTGGATGGACAATCTTGTTTACTAATACAAGTAATAAATCAATCCAATAGGCATTCAGTCCAAGCTGCTTCCCTAACTATCCAAAGGAAAAGAATTGACAGAGAAATATCTTAAACATATTTAGCTGATGTCATTCAAAATCCACCTTTGAGGTTAAAGACAACACAACTAATTTATATTAATTTCATAGATCAGATATAATCTCCCAAATAAAGTCATATCAAATTCACAACATTCATAAAACATGTTCATTGTAGTCATTTTAGTGTTACTTATAGAAAATAATCCACTGTATTAGATTATGGAAGTCAGGGTTGTCAAAAGGCAATTCAAAATGTCACAAAGACAATTTGTATAATTAATCCAATATCCTATTGTGTTAGAAAGATTCATTTTACCTCTAGAAGTGGAAAGAACAGTGAGAGTCGAGATATTTTTAAAATTTTAAATCAGCAGAGTTATTAACAATTTTATCTGCAATACTGAACTAAATATCTTCCCTTCAGACCCTTTCTGTGATATGGAGCTCAGTAAGGCAGAGCCATCCTTATCATTACTATGGGAGAGGTGCTGACCTAGAGGTATCAACTACTGTGGTGTAGATTTATACATGCTATTTATTGTCCAAAGTACAGGTGAAGCATGAGTCAGCATGTGGCAGGTGAAGCATCAAACCTGTCATATGCTGCATGTTCAATTATTATGACCTATCACTATGGTTTTGATGTGTGTGGACATGCAGTTGCCATGAGCAGCCTCCAGCCTCAGTATACCAAGTCCATAGCTTCAGACTACCAAGTCCTCCTTTTGATAGGTCATATATGTTAGAGCCACATTTGTGTTTTTGTGAAAGAAAAAAAAAACATAGTATGATTTCAGTAGATCTCACCTCCAGAAAGGTAAAGCTATGCTTTTTCATAGAAACAGGACTATCAAAAATGGCTTGGACCTAACTTATAGAAGGATTCATGAACAGCAACAAAGAAAGTGATCCTAGATATTACTCTTCACATTTCTCTTTCCTTAATTTAGGCATCTGATGTAGCTTATAGAATTTCCCTAAGACTTCCTGTGAGTTGGTCCTGTACTAAAGCTTGAACTATGAAATGATCACACCTGAATTTCTAGAAAGCAGGGTCTCTGTGAAGCCCAGAAAACTCCACAGTCATCAGAAGTCCTGATATCTACTTAAATAAAGATAGTTAACTCATAAGGTTTTCTCAGGAAGGTTAGAAGTATGCCAATGATCTGTTGATAATTTTCATGCAAAGTCAAAATTCTCAAATAGCACATTCTCACTTTAATTCCACCTTGCTTCCATTAAGAATAATGATTTGACTTACCAAAGCTGTCTATGGGTGCTCCTTTAAAAATTTTACCTTACATCATGTTTTATAATGGGCATAACTGGGAGACTAACAGGTACTTAGTTTTAGGACATACCTACACATTTTCAACTTTTCCCCAGTTTTCAAAATATACACAAAGGAACATGGAACTGGAGGAAGAGTGAGAAATTAAAAAAAGAGTGGTCTTTCAATAACTGCATCTGCTCATCATATGAGCTAAGCTTCAGAGAAATTGACAGTGAGATAACTTACTGTGTTTGTTCAAACACATATTGGAGGCCCAGTATGCTTCTGTTCAGGAACCTCACTTTCATTTCCTAGACCATATATTAGCATAATGAAGAGCATACATTCAGGGACTGTTACCCTGTCAAGACACTTTATCTCTTTTACACCTCAGTTTTCTCATCAGTAAAATTGGGATAGTTATGTCAATCTAGTGTGGTAGATGTAAGAATTTAATGAGTTCATGCATAGAAAGTAGTTATTATTTATTATTATTCTATACCAGGTAAAATAAAAATCTCTCAGGGCCTGACTCTTAGGAAGAAACTGATTATAAGAATGAGTCTGCTCAGATACCAGGATAATCATTACATTAATTTGCTTCCCAGTTGAAGTGGAGAGTATATTTCCATGTCTATTTAATTAGCAGTTGAGTGCAAAGAGTATGTTTTCCCTTCTCACATTAAAATGAGATGTAAACGGGCTCAATAAGTGTTATCTACTTTTATTCTCAGTGCTGTTATTCCTTACTAGTTTAGGGAAACATCATGCTGTGCAGAAAAGAGAAAATTGGGAAGCTAGGGTTTTTTTTTCTTTTCTTTTTGATCATGGCCTAGTGAAGTAAACATTCCTCAACACATTTATTTTTAAAAATATTTTTGTGATATTGAGGATTGAACCTGAGATTTTGTGCATGCTAGGCAAGTACTGTACCACTGATATATCCGAAGTTGTCACTTTGTATAACTTTTATACTTTCTTCATTTCTCCCTTAATCTCTGAACCCATCATTTTTCTAAAGGCTACTTGTTTGTTTTTTCACATGTCACTGTCAGACTCTCTCAAGCATCTCAAACTATATGGCTATCAGAGTTTGCCAAGATTCCTAATCTCCTGATTGGGTGATGGTATGTGCACATCACAAGTATCCTTAACTCCCAGGCCACTCCCATAGTGCTGTAGCCTCCAGATCCACAGTGAGTGCCTGCAGTGGAGTCATGGAGAGATGCATTTGTTGATAAGTGATGTGGTTACTGGCTTGAGAATCCTGCCAGTAGAATGAGTAAATCACCCCTGCCTTAGTGATGCAAGTTCCAGGAAATAGACTGCAATGTTGAATCAGAAACTTGATTTCTCAAGGCACATTTCCAGATTCCAGCCACTTGATGTTTGGCTTCAATGAGAAAGAATAACAGTGGCAACAGCTGCTGTTTCTTAGGTGGATATGAATGGCTCAAGTTTAAACAATCTCTTATTTAAATAGTAGGAAAATGAACAACTAAGCTAGACATCCCAAGAGATAAAGATAGGTACAAAGGAAATAAGCAAAGTGTCCAAAAATATGCTAGTTAAGAATGAGGTGAAAGAACCAGTTTAAATTAAAGACTGGAAAAATGGCCTCAACTATTATGTTCCTTGGGGGCTTAGAGTTGGCTCTTAGGTGACTCAGGAGTTGTCTGGGGTTGGAAAGGTGTGATGTGGTATGTGTGTGTGTGTGTGTGTGTGTGTGTGTGTGTGTGTGTGTGTGTCCCCGCATGTATGCAAACATATCTACTGCAGGCACCTCTGGTTCTGTGTGCTCTGCAAATGTATTAAAAAGGGGAGTGAGGGGTACAGCCTATGAAGGCCAGAGTTGGCAATAGGGAAGAGAGTCAAGATAAGGCATGATCTCCCACAGTGATTCCAGGAGTCCTTGGGAATTTTTTTTAAATGAAAAAAATAAAGAAAAAGCTGGGTGTGGTGGTGTACACCTATAATCGCAGTACTTGGGAGGCTGAGACAGGAGGATCACAGGCTTGAGGTCAGCCTCGGCAACTTAGTGAGACTCTGTTTCAAAATAAAAACAGCTGGGGTATATAACATCAGAGGTAGAATACCCCTGGGTTGAATCCCTAGTAACATAAAAAAGACCATGAAAATAAATGTAGAATACTACTTTAAAGCCAAGAGCCTATTTTTATGATTGTTTTGAGAAAAATATCAATAACTAAAATCAAACCAAATGTTTTCACAAATAAAATACTCCCACATTGGTCACTTGGATAAAAAGTCAGACTTACCTTGACATATTGAACAAGACGCTCATTGACGTTCACTTTGTAAGTCTGTAGGCCCAGTTCCTTAGACAAGCGTAAGATTCTATTTTGGGTTGGTCCCACATAGGCTCCCCCAACATCTACCCAATCAACATGCTCATTCTGTAGAAAGAGAAAATGTGGTCAGAAGACTTTAGCTAAAATTTGTAAATGAATTTTATGTCTTATACAAATAACCTATTTTGCAAACTTATCTGTGCCTAACATTCCCTTTATAAAGTGAAACTGAAAATAGCAATCTTTATTTTCCTCCACTCACAAACTGGGGCACAACAGTATCTGGCACTTCACTAAACACCTCCATTTGTAGAACTACTGTTGAGGCCAATTCAGCAATACAATACATAAAGAATAAATAAAATCTTGACAGTCTAGATCTTTTGCAAAACATCTAATTTATTATCTATGTTTTCCTCTGGGATTACTGCTAGAGGAGGCATCCAGAGATTTATTAGGGCTAATTCTCTAATTTCTACCAGGTGAAACCTTAAATCCTCCCACATTGATGTGCTATTGATGATATTTTAGAGCACTTCCAGGGAAGAATGAATCATAAAAGCAGAATATAAAAATGTATAAAAAAGATTCATATACCTACTTATTAATAAACATGAAAGTTCTCAAACTATAATTGATTTCTTTCTCCCTCTGAACTGCAGTTTGCAACTTTTTCCAGCTGTTTTTAGTAGTACTAGTAACACACTTAATGATGATTAAATCAATGAATTAAATATTGGTGAACTATAACTCCTCTATTTTTCGAAATAACTTCTTATGGGTAGATTTTGTGGTGGTGGTGGTTTATATTAGTCCTCTTTTGTGAATGTTACGTTTTCTCCTTGCATGTCTGATTATTTTTATTGTATGACATCCATTGTACTTTAAAAGCATGCAGAAATAGTTTAGATAGTAGGAGACACCTTTCTTAGGATTTATATTTGTTTCTGCCCACCATCTGGGATACTGACAATACTAGACATTTTTTTTTTCCTTTTCAGTGCCTGAGATAATTTGAAGCTGGGCTAAAATGAACATGTGGCCTAATACTCTTCACCATTAGTCCTAAAATGCAGCCCAACCCAAAGCAAGAAGTTGACCAGAACCTCTCCCATACACACACACTTTGCTGGGTTCTGGACTGGACATCCTAACACTCTAGCTTTGCAAGATTATCAAAAGCACTGCTCTGCCTCCCAGCAGCTTCTTCAGTGTCCAGTAACTCCCCTCAGTCCTGGAGAAAGATAGATCAATCATTTTTTGGAAATTGGTCCAATAATTCCTCACTATCTTATTATGCTTTGAAGATATATGTGTGAGTGTGTATGTGTGTGTGTGTGTGTGTGTGCTCGCGTGCATGCGTGTGTATGTGTATTTACAGAGCAATTTGTCTAGTTTCTGTATATCAGTACAATATACCTACAATATGTTATTTCCAGAAAAAGAGAGACTCCTGGCAGAAGGAAGAGCCAGTGCAAACTCAAAAAAGTATACCTGGTATGTTCAGGAAACAGTAAACAGGGCATTAGAACAAAGCAAGCAAGGAAAAGAGAACTAGAGATGAAGTTAGAGAGGCTATTGGGAAATAGGTCAGGTAAAGCCTCACAGGGAAATATAAATACATTGAATTTACTCTGAGTGAGAAGAGGAGCCTTTGGAATGTTCAAAGAGAGTGCTGGCTTAGATTTTAAAGGCTTTCTTTTGATGCTGCTGTACTGAGAATCGATTATAGGGAGAAAGGCTGAAAATAAGGAAATCAATTAGGAGGCTATTGCAGTGATCTGGCCTAGAATGATGGTGGCTTCCTCTAGGACCTAGCAGTGGCAGTGGTGGGAAGTACTGATTCTGGATATTTTTTGAAGCCAAAGCCAACAGAATTTCCTGACAAGATGAATTTGGGTCTGGTAGTATTGAGTAGAACCACAAGTGCTTTCAGAGTTGCCATCTTCTGATTTGGAGAAGTCTGCAGGAGCAGCAATTGTGATAAGGAAGTTTAAAAGTTAAGTTTGGGATGGTTGAGTCTGAGATGCCTGTTCAATATCTAGGAGATCTGAAAATTTCTAACTTCCCTATCAGATCAGTATATTTCATTCAGCATTTTCCTTATTTCAATAGGGAGAGTTATTCAGGGTTTCTGTTCTGCCATAACAGCAGAAATGAAATGCTTCTTTGATTTATTTGATCTGTCCACCATAATCCTTATATTCTCTTTTATTAACCATGAGTGCTGCCCTCCAAACCTCTAGCCGACAACATCCAATTTAAGATTGAAGAACGAAACTAAAGCCAGTATTCCAATAAATTTATAGGCTTTAATAAAGAAAATATGAGGACTCTTGGGAGTATGAAAATGTCTTTAGAACATTGACACTTTCTTTAAAGTGAGCCTTTAAAGATAGCACAGAGATGCAACTTTATGGTGGTCCTCTGGGCATTTTGACTTTATTAACTATATTCTAAAGAATTAAAGATAGATCACAGCCGGCATGGTGGCACATGCCTGTAATTCCAGTACTTGTGAGGCTAACATGGCTAATATAGGAGGATCACAGGTTTGTGGCCAGGCTCAGCAACTTAGCAAAGCTCTCAGCAACTTAGTAAGACCCTCTTTCAGAATAAAAAATAAAATAGGTCTAGGGGTGTAGCTCAGAGGTAGAATGCACCTAGATTCAATCCCCAGTAAACACACACACACACACACACACACACACACACACACACACACACATTAGGGAAAATGGAAAGTTCTGAACTAATGGGAAGCAATTCTAACAATATTTGATTCAGCATCTTATTAAATATCAATTTTGTCAATTCTTCTTAAAGTCTATTTTTCCTTCTAGTCACTTGAAATATAAATGCCAAGTGCTAATTCTAAGCATTTCTGAGGTTCCTTTTTTATGTACCTAAGAGGCGTATAATAGCATGCTGAATACACACTAATAGCTCCTGTTTGGTGCTGACATATATACATGATGAAGTATGGACATGCAGTCTGGGACAATAACATAGATGGGGACAAGCATGTTGGATTTCTCGTTTCCCTTATGCAAAGATACTTGTCCTTAACTGAAAATCTGCAACATGACTGATACTGTTATTTAATAAGCAAAAGGTTTTAGAGATTAAAAAATAAAGTAGGGCTAAGGGACAATTTAATAACTCTCCAAAATGAAGGAATATTTTTCAGAAAATTACAGAAGAATTATATCTACTATGGGCATTCAGGCAGAATATGCATCCCTTCTTTTGCACTACCACACACTACTACACACAGTTTAGAATTTGAAGATGAATGGAGCTTTGTGGAGGATATATGGATTGTAGTATATAGTATGGATTGTAGTAGAGTATATTGTAGGATATATGGATTGTAGTATAGTATATATGGATTATAGTATATGGAATGTAAAGTGCTAACAGGACTTATCCAAGACAGTGTGTCAGACAGTTCAGAAGACAGAATTCCAGTCTCCTCATTCCTCAAACAATAGCAGTCTACATCCAAGTGAGCACTTAGAAATTTTCCAAATAATTTAATCTGGATTGACATTAAATTAATGCCAGCAAGCATTCATACAACATAGAGCAACACTTCTATAGTCTCTCCTGTGGAGTTTGTCAAAATGCAAATTTGGATTCAAACAGGCCTGAGACAAGGCCTTATATCCTGTATATCTTTGTTTTATTAATTAGATTGTTTTAATTAAAGCAACTTAATTGCCTCCTAAAATTATTAAATTTTTTGAATAAATTTAACTTCTTTATCTTAATGAAAATGAGTATCAAATGTACATATTATATCATTTTAAATTGGTTTTGAAATACACAAATTTTAGCATCCTTCAACATATTAACCAAATGTAGATTTGCCAAATAGAGAAGAGTTTTTGCCACTGCAGTAAACAGCACCATGATGGAAGAAGTTATATCTTTTAATGAAGCAAGTTAGTAGTAATTAGAAATGTACATTAGATGAATAATACAGTTCCTTTTAAGAGAGGGTCTTCATTTGTAACACTTACATAGATACCAATGTATAATTTAAATTCCTCTGGGATTTTCAAATAAGGCAGGATAAATAGTACACACACATACACTCTCACACAAAAATAAAAGCAAGACTCATAACGCTTCATGCAGAGAAACCATTTTAAAGCAAAAGATTAACAGTATGTGGAGAGACAAATGATAATTTCAAGATTTCCAATAGAAAAATATATAATAGTAGCTACTCTACAAGATGATACTGGTATTAAAACAGTAATTACTTTTGTGATATCATATTTTCATTTTGTTAATTTTAGTTTTTTAAATGAGAGAGAGAGATTGATTGATTGATTGATTGATTTCAAGTCTAGCCAATCTATAACCCTACCTGAAATACTATACACTTGATTTAGATCTCTAGTTTGGAAATTATGACACTGCATTGAAGTTATTTGTTCGCATCTGTTGTCTTCACTAGAACGTGAGTGACTGAAGGTCAGAGGCCATCATTCTTTAGTAAGTGCTTGTTGAGGAGGATCACCATATACTTGATGAACTAGTTTAGGGCTATGAAGGACAAATGGCTTACCTGCAAGAACTCTCCATATCTCTTCCAGTGCTGTATCTTCCAATGGCTCAACTTATAGTTTTGAGTGAGATACTATATATGTTTTAAAACCACTTACCCTCACAGTGTATGTTCTTCCTCCAACTCTGTCCCGGGCTTCTAAAACCAGAACATTAACTTCATATTCAGACAAGAGTTTGGCAGCAGCCAATCCTAAAGGGAAAATAAAGGAAAACTATTGACATCTAAATGCTAGTCATCCAAGATACAACCAGGTCTACCCATAAAATGAGTGCAAGGAACTGCACACAACCCATTAAAGTTTTTCTAGGAAATTCTGACTATACTGATATGGTCACCCATTTTATTATTATTGTTATGATGGTGATGATGATGATGATGATGATGGTGGTGGTGGTGGTGGTTGTATGGGGATTGAATGCAGGGGTATTCTATATCTGAAACAATCCCAGCTCTATTTTTATTTTGAAACAGGGTCTCACTAAGATGTAGAGGGCCTTGCTAAGTTGCTGAGGTTGGTTTTGAACCTGCAACTCTTTTTTGGCCTCTCAAGTACTGGAAATATAGGAGTACACCACCATGCCCGGCTCACCCATTTTATTATTAACATGTAGTATTCCAAAATAACTATTTTCTTCATATTGTGTTTCAAATTGGGCTGACAGAAAAAAAGTAACAAAACTGTTAATGTGTATTTTGTCTTATGATAGTAATTAAATTATACTTAGAGAATTTTCTGAGCCCCCTTTCCAAAAATATTGATTGTATAAACAGAAGTGTATGTTTTCCTACAAATCTTCCCCTGGCTACACCAGCCCTCAGTTTATCTGTGCTTTTCTCAACTTCAAATTCTGTATCATTATCTCCTTTGAATCACACCTGAATTATATGTTTCCTAGACCTTGTTTCTCTCACTAGACTCTAAATTACCAAAAGATAGGAACTATGCTTCATATTTTATTCATTGGTTCAAACAAAGCTGGGAATGTATTTTTAGCTGTAAATAAAACTTTTCATAGGAGATAAAATATTTCAAACCCAATACAGTAATACCAGAAAAGTTGAGGACATGTTGTAGATTAGCATTATATTACTAGTTACTGCTATTGCTGAGTGTGGTGGCACATACCTGTAATCCCAAATATTTGGGAGGCTGAAGAAGGAGGATCACACATTTGAGGTCAGTTTGGGCAACACAGTAAGACATTGTCTCAAAAACACTGTAAAAAGGACTGGGATGTAGTGCACTGGTAGAGTACTTGCTTACATGTGCAAGCCTCTGGGTTCGATTCCCATTACCACAAAAAAGAAATAAAAGGGTATATGATATCAACACGATTGACTGTGGATGCTGATCTTGATCTGTTCCCCTAGCTAAAGGAGTGTTTGTCAGGTTTCTCGACCATAAAATTATTCTTTCACTTCCCCCTTTCGCTTCCTTTTTTCTTTGGAAGGAAGGATATGCATTAGCCTACATTTAAGAAGTAGGAAGTTGTGTTCAATCTCTTTGAGGGTAGAGTATCCACATAAATTGTTTGGACTTCTTCTACACTAAAGATTTTTTCTGTTCTCCCCATTTTTATTTGTTCCATCATTATTATATCAGTATGAACTCTAAGATATTTCTTTTATACTGCAGGTCATAATGCAATACTATGTTATTTATCTTGTTGCTTAAATTATTTCAGCTATGATAATTGGAACTCTTTCAGTTGGTTCCTGTGCTCACTGACATTCCCTCAATACTCTGATACTGTGTGTGTGTGTGTGTGTGTGTGTGTGTGTGTGTCTTTTACTTTCTTACTTCCTAGTCCTACAAGATACTCCAGACCTAATTTGTCCTCCCCTGATTCAGTCTTAGAATCAGTCATTTCTAGCCGGGCGTGGTGGCGCACGCTTGTAATCCCAGCATTCGGGAGGCTGGGACCAGAGGATCCGGGTTTGCGACCAGCCTCAGCTACCTAGTGAGGCATCCGCAACTTAGTGAGACCCGGTTTCAAAATAAAGAATAAAAATAGGGCTGGGGGTGTAGCTCAGAGGTAGAATGCCCCTGGGTTCAATCCCCAGTACCGCAAAAAAAAAAAAAAAAGAATCAGTCATTTCTCCAATGAGCCTTAGTCATTGGGGAAATGATATAAAATACCAAGATCTGGAGCTACTTGTTCTCATTGCTAATGGGATGATGTTGCTTCTTTCTTATTCCAAGAGTAAGGGAATCTAATCTACCTACCTATCTTTGAAAATATACTTATTTTTAAATCTACATTTATTTTTATGCTTGAAAGGCTATTTTAGTACCTATTTGTCTTTATATACCTCATTACAAAAAATGAAACAGACTATAGGGATAAACATAACACAAAGGGATAATGATAATTAGAATATTAGGATGAAAGACAAATAAGAATGGCACTATGGATTAAGATTAGTAAAATGTTACAGATGATACTTATATATACAAGTCTTTGAGGAAAGGAACTATCCTGAGTGATATACAAAGTCAGTAATTTGGTAGCTCATTTATAAAGGTATAAACCAAAAAAAAAAAAAAGAACTACAAACATTTTTTTCAATAATCTTTTAGTTGGTGCCAGTACTAATGTTGTTATCTTGAGGTTGTTATATATGTAGTGAAGGATAAATCAGGCTGGTGTCATTGAGAAAGAGGGTTTTCGGCATGGGAAAAATGCAGATGTAAAAATGATGAGATTCAGTAAAAACCCTGTAATCCTAAATATGAATTAGAATTGTTGGTATGTTTTCCAGATATATTTTTAAAAACATTTCTGCCAGTCATGATGGCACATGCCTGTAATCCTAATACTTAGGAGGTTGAGAGAGGAGGATCACAGGTTTGAGGCCAGCCTCTGTAACTTAGTGAGAGCCTGTTTCAAAATAAAAAGGGCTGGTGATATAGCTTGGAGGTAGAATGTCCCCAGGGTTCATTCCCCAGTACAAGAAAATTCACATATTTCATCTTGTCTAATGAAAAGAGCTGGAAAAAATAACCTACCCTGCAGCAATGAATATTCAGAATTTGATTTCTTTTTCTTTTTTCTTTTTTGTGGTACTGGGTACTGGGGATTGAACCCAGGGGCATTCTACCTTCGAGCTACACTCCCAGTCCTATTTTTTATTCTTTATTTTGAAACAAGGTCTCACTAAGTTGCAGAGGGCCTCACTAAATAGCTGAGGCTGGCTGTGAACCCGGATCCTCTGGTCTTAGCTGCCCAAGTACTGGTATTACAAGCGTGTGCCACCATGCCCGGCTCCAGACTGTAATTTCTAAAATTTCAATTATTACTACAGTGAACCATGGCTTGTAACATATTCCATGTATGAGGCAGGAAATGCACAAGAGGAAACTGGACTATTAAATCAAGTAAAAAAGCAAGGAGGCCAGGTGTGGTGGATGGCAGATGTCTGTGATTCCAGTACTTCGAATGCTGAGACAGGAGGATCATGGATTTGAGGACAGTCTTAGCAACTTAGATCCTTCAGTAACTTAATGAGACTCTGTATCAAAATTTTAAAAATAAATAAATAAAACATGAATAGTGGTATAGCTCAGAGGTAGAATGCCTCCAGTACCAAAAAACCAAAACCAAACAAACAAAAAACAAAACTCCAGTATCAAAAAATGGAGGTAGGTAGAATGCCTCCAGTAGCCCCCCTCAAAAAAATCCCAAAAAACAATAAGTAGGCTATCAGAGACTACTTGAATTATGTCCAAAAGACATAAGAGCCTACCTGTATAAACCCTCAATGGCCAAAATTGGAACGATTTGAGTATTAAATAAAGATAACTGCAATGTCTTAAATTCATGAGTTCATAATAATACCAAAAACAAACACAAAACCTCTCACTGGGTACCTTTGGACAATGTTAAGAAACCAATTTATCATTTTGAAAAGTGATAAAGTCAGGCACTGTGGCACATGCCTGTAATCCCAGTACTTAGGAGCCTGAGACAGGAGGATTGCAGGTTCAAAACCAGCACATGATAACTTAGCAAGAATTTGTATCAACATAAAATAAAAAGGGCTGGGGATGTAGCTAATTAGTATAACCTCACTAGGTTCAATCCCCAGTAGGGAAGGAAGGAAGGAAGGAAGGAAGGAAGGAAGGAAGGAAGGAAGGAAGGAAGGAAGGAAGGGAGGGAGGGAGGGAGGGAGGAGCATTTATTGGCAGGACCTGCAGCAGCCTCCCCATGGAGGCACCTTGCCTCAGTAGCAGTCTACGGATTCATTTCAAATGCCTTTCTTTGTTGCCTGTCACACCATCCCTTGGAGTAGATTTCACTATTTACATATTCCAGATGAGAAGTGGCTAATATGTGGCTCAAGTCTCTTGAAAAGTGAAGGACCTGACTTCTCACATCCTACGTTAAGCCTTAAAATCTAATCTAGCATGCAACTCCAAACAAGTTTGTTTAGTGTGTTAAAGTGTCAGTAATAAAGAAATACTCAGAAGACTAAAAGAGAAAGGGGGACTGGGGCTATTTGATCCAGTATAATGACCACACTGCCGTTTGATATTTAAGGAAAGACCCAAATAAAATTTAAAAGCTGACAAAAGTGGTTGTTTTCACATTACAGGAAAATAATCAGCCCCGTCTCAGCAAAGACAATTTGAACTCTTAAGAAATATGGAATATGTCATGCAGTGTGGCACACACTGTAATCCTAGCTACTTGGGAGGCTGAGGCAGGAAGATCTCAAGTTTGAAGCCAGCCGTGACAACTTGGTGAGACCCTGTCTTAAAAATTTTTTAAAGGGCTGGAGGTATAGCTCAGCGTAAAGCACTTGTCTAGAATGTGTGAGGCCCTGGGGTTCAATCCCTGGTACTGCAAAAAAAGAAAATAAAGGAATATGTCTAAAATATTTAAAAAGAATCTCAGAAAAATGGTTTAGGAAATCTACTAGAGTCAGCCCTCCATATCTATGGGTTCTGTATCCTCTCATTCAATAAAACCAAAATATTTTTAATTGTATTTATACTAAACATATAAACTTTTTTCTTGTCATTATTTCCTTAACACTAGAGTAGAACAACTATTTACATATCATTTACATTGTATTGGACATTGTAAATAATCTTCAGGTGACTTACAGTATATGGGAGGATTGTATAGGTTCTGTGAAAAACACTACTCAATATTATATAAGGAAATTGAGCTCCTCAGATTTTGGTATCCACAGGGGTCCTGCAATCAATCCTCCTCAGAAACCAAGGGATAATTGTATATCCCAAACATATTTCTTCTAAGATACTGAATAAATAGATGCTAATGTAATGTTCATCTTGCATGCTTGCTGTGAAGACACTGATAAGGAATTTTCATGATAATTTATTTTGAATGCTCAGCAAACACTTGCAGTCCAGAAAAGCTTGTTTAATATAACAACTGTAGCTGATACTCTGAGTGGAAAAAAACTAAAGCTTATGCCTATTTTAAAATGTAAGTCTTAGATTATACTCCTTAACTCTGTTTTTCGTGTATTCTATCCTCACTTCATCACTACAAAATTCTATTGTCCCTTGTAGAAAAAAAATTATACATCAATTGTGAACTCCATAGATTAGGTGTTCTTTGCCATAATCTTTCAAAATATTCATTTAGCATCTTTTTTTCAAATGTGATCAAACTGTTAGAACTTAATATTCTTAAGTTTGAAGGCAAATGACCAACTAAAATGTGACTAATATAAAATAGATATTATAGTCTATTTTAAAGCTTTTCACAGTTACTATGAAGAGAAGAACCTAATCTTAAGCCTCTTATTTCATTTTGTTCCAAAATAATATAGATTGTTAAGCCAAAACTAAGAACATTGTATACTACAGCACTTCCTTTTGTTCATTTTCCATTATTTCATGGCCACATGAAACCTAGAATAGGAAGTCTGTCCGTCAATCAAGATAAGGAAAGATACAAGTACGCTGATAAATATTAATAACCAGGGTGATAGGAGATACTTATTTTGCAGCATTTGAGTTTTCAGGGTGTATGTACACTTCTACTATAGATTTCAAACTACCAGTGTGAATTCAGGCTACAACATGATTGTCTATTAAATTAGCAAGTATATAACACAGAGGTAGAATGCTCCTGGATTCAATCCTCAATACCAAAAAAAGAAAATCAGCAGTGTTTATTACATTCATAACACTGCTGAGCTAAGGGTTATAGGAGCTAAGGCGCCACCCTTGAAAGGGATCCATTTGGATTGTACTCTAATATGTCCTAATGCCAAACATCTGTGATTTTCCCACCTGTGTTTTTAAGAGAAGAGGTCTAAGTGGGCACTGGCAAAATCTATCATCCTTTATACCCAGAGCTCTTACTCTCACAAATCATGGCAACAGAGCTCATTAGGAGAAAAAGAGCTCAGGAAGACCAGGTGTCATGTGATTTTCTATGAGAGTAATGAGAGTACAGATCCTGGAGAAGCTACTTTCACAACAAATTTGTTAAGGTCCTACGGTGTGAATAAGGAAATTCAACAACTTTTAAAATGCAAAACCCTATAAACAGGAAGACAGTGGGTTATAGCATGGGTAAATTTTTAATCATGTGGCAATATTTTACAAAAGGATAATGAGTTTCAAAACAATAGTTCTCTTGATGACTTTCTTTAATCATTTAGGTTTTGTAGGAAAATAAGATTAAATGATTTATTAGAATGACTTTTCTAAAGAAAAATAATAAGTCTGCTAAAAGCACACCTCATTGAGAGTTCAAGCAATGATGCTTTGCTCCCTGAGGTCTAAATCTCAGGCTTCCTGTGCTGGTGAAACCTAGCTTCCACATGTTTCCCTGCCTTCTTGACCTTGCAAAGGTTCTTTTCCTTTACTTTACTTATTTAAGCAAATTCACATTATTCTACCAGAGGAAAAAAAAGAAATTCCTCCATTTGACTCATGCTACTCTTTCAGTTCCTGTGCACTTTGATCTTTCTCCTAAAACACATGATCTGCTGTCTCCCTTCCCCCCTTAAACAACTTGTGATATGAAGAACATTTCTCATGAAAAATGTCCAGTGGGCCCACTGTCATTATAGACAAACAATATAGTCATCTTGCACACTCTGTCCCCACAAACCTGATTTATTTTTATCCTTATCATATATCACTACACTAACTATACACATATGTACATGCAAGTGCGCGCGCGCGCGCGCGCACACACACGCACACACACTCACACACCTTTTCTGCATATTGTTTAATTAAGCTGCTATGAAAGTAAGGTCTTTGCTCGTTATTGCTTACTGCTATATCTCTGGAGCCTGGCACATGCTGGACAATCAGAAGATATTTGTTGAAATAATTTATTAATGAATGAATAGCATCTTCTTCAAACACTGCAAATCAAAACTCTTACAAATTCACTGTTATGTGTTTTTACTAAAGGGAATTTACAGTTTATAAATTAAAATCCTATAATAAATTAGCCAAATAAAACATGTGTGGGGCAGGCTCCCATTGTATTCTCTTAGCACAGCCATCCTTTCCTTAGTATCTTTGGGGGATTAGTTCCAAGAAACCCCATGGATACTAAAATCTGCAGGTGCTCCCTTATATAAAATGGTATATAATTGCATATAACCTATACACATCCTTCATAAACTTTAAATCTATAGATTACTCATAATATCTAGTATAATGATATGTAAATACTTTTTATGTTGTATTGTTTAGGGAATAATAAGAAAAATCTGTACATATTCAGTACAGATGATTTTTTTCTTAAATATTTTTGGTTGGGGGTTAGTTGAATCTACAGATGCAGAAGCCATGGATATGGGAGGTCAAGTATTTGATGTGAGAGAGTTACTGCTATAGAGCTAGCATTCTTTGGAATCATGATTTGTCATTTGCTGTGTGATCATCTTAGGAAAGTATCTTTAGGCTGTTTTTGCATCTGTAGAGGAGACAATAATAATGCTTCTGCCCTGGTTGCTGATGTTAGGATCAAACAAGATAGCACATATAATTACTCAGCCAAATGACTGGTGCATAGCAAATGTTCAAATTAGTATGAGCTGTCATCATCACTTTTATATTTTAGGTCACTTATCACCTCCTTTTTTCTAAGGCTTATGGTTTTGCTTCAATCTTTAAACTCACTTATACTAGGTAATGTTGATAACTTATTTGTAACTTCAGGTTCTATCTTAAGAAATATTTCCCTGCTCCTGATTTCTCTAACACAGAATTTACCAAAGGATGTTCTGTGGAAAAGTATTTCCTTAGGATGTACACAGGATTTCTCTAGGTTGTTCAATAAGATAAATACATGAATAGATTTCAATGTATTCCATACTATAATAAAGTAATACAAAAGGTGCCATGGAGGCACTTAATAATAAAGTAATACAAAAGATGCTATGGAGGCACTTAATCCAGCTTGCCTGGAGTGATTTGGGAAGGCTTCTAGGACTTCTGCAGTGACTAGCTTAAAGCTGTACTTAATGGAAACCATAGTAGCATTAAATTTGGCAATGATGTAGTAATGCCCACCATTACCAATTTTATTTAACATTATATAGCAAGTACTAGCCAATTAGTTATATTTACACCTTCACAAGTATCACAAACCTAGCTAAATTCATTTCTTCATCAATTCACAAAAAATAATATTGTGCTCCTACTAGGTTGCAAATACCATCCTGGGTGTTGCAATACAGAATTGAATATAAGCAAGTCCTCATGAAGTTTACATTCTAGTGTGGAGACAAATAAGTAGTGTGTGACTGACTGACTGACTGAATGAATGAATGAATGAATGTAGTGTGGAGACAAATTCTGTCTCTACAATAGAGCTTGCCATGTTGCAAGTGCCCAAATGCAACAAATGGAAGAATCACATACTAATAGGTGTCCATACACACAAGGGAATTTTACTCAGCTATAAAGAGCAAATTTATGGAATTTTCAGGAAAAAATGGATGGAACTAGAGAATATTATTGTAATTGAGATTAGCTAGTCCCAGAAAGTGAAGGGACATGTGTTTTCATTCACATGTGGAAGCTAGGGAGAAACTGAGAAACAAAAGGGACTTCAGATAAATGAGGAAAAATATTAGTAGAGTAATGGAAGAGGATTTGGGGAGGGAGGTGGTTAGATGAAAGTGGAGACTTAATGAAGGAAACAGTTCAAACAATGCTATGTTCATATATGGGATTATCAACACAAATTTCAATATTATGTATAGGAAGGGAGAGGGAGCTGGGTAAGATCTGGAAGGAAACTCACCAAGTTATGTGTACATGCATGTTTCTATCACTCTGAACCTCATTATGTTGTATAATTGTAATGCATAAATAAAATAGAAAACAAAACCATGTTCATGTGGATAAGGGAAACAGGGAAGTATCTAATGCTACTAGGATGGTCTTTATCTCAAGAAACTAAAAAAAAAAAAAAAAACATTGACAAGAATAGGGTATCAAGTCATTTTAACCTTTATGCCTAAGTAAGTCAGCAGATTCTAAATACTACTAATACATTTTCTAATCTATAAACCAGTATTGTGCTTACTGGCAGAAAAAGAACAAATATCAATGTATACACAAATTTTTCCCTAATACATGCAAACACTTTAATCTATTAATCTATCTATTGATTGAACTATTAAATTTATACCTATATTAATCTGTATTTTGTACTTCCTTTCAGAGAAATAATTCTGATTTTGAAAAGGACAAATCTTATAATCCCTTCACCTTGATAAACTGAAAGGCTAGGGCTGCCTCAAATGATAAATAGAAGAAAGCTAACAATTAACTTCAATTTGCCTTGAATTCCACAGACTGGTTGTCTAGACAGTCTTAATTTATTTGATTACTGTCCGGCATTCATCTTCACTTTAGATAAATGGATCTCACCCAAGTTAGAGAATGTAATTATCCCTTAATTCATTATTTGCCCCATTCTTTCATTAAAACTTAAAATACAACATGGCCATTCCATATGCCTGTACTCAGATTTGTTTAAATCTGTTCCAAAAATGTTTAATGAAACACTAGTCCTCAAGCAAGATGCTCCAGGGAAAAATCAATGTTCATAGAAGTTGAGACACCTTATACTGTTTCTCCTGAGAAATTCCCAGAGAATACTGCCATATTAAAGGCCTGATAAATCCTGCAGCAAAAAATACTTGTTTAAACTCAGCATTGCTCCACCCTCTGCCACTTTTTAAAAAACAGTACCTCACCTGGGTGTGGTGACACACACCTGTAATCCTAGTAGTTGGGAGGCTGAGACAGGAGGAGTGTAGGTTTGAGGCCAGCCTCGGCAAATAGGAGAGATCCTTAGCAACTGAGCAAGACTCTATTTCAAAATAAAAAAGGCCTGGGAGTGTAGTTTGGAGGTTGAATGCCCCTGGGTTCAATCCTCAGTACCAAAAATAATAAAAAATACCTTGAAACACATTTTTGAATAGCAAGTTTCACCTATTATAAGATTATTCAATAGCTATAGTAATAAACTGCCAGCTATAGGATTTTTATTTAATTTGAACATTTGTTACTATCCTGGAATGTATATACAGTACATTGCATGATATGCTTTCTTGTGGTACTGAGGATTGGAACCTAGAGACACTCCTTCTCTTAGCTATACCTCCAGCCCTATTTTATTTTTTATTTCGAAATAGGGTATCATTAAGTTGCCATGCACTGGCATGGAACCCAAGATCCTCCTGTCTCAGCCTCCCAAGTACTAGGATTAGAGGTGTGTACCACTGAGCCCAGCTCATTTCATAACACATGTTTAATTCTTTACTATTTGGTGATATTGTCCCTGGCCAATAATACTCACATAATTGAACATTTGAAATTTAAGACTGAACACTCTAAGAACAATACAATTTACAATCAAATATCAACTCACACTGAAATGGTCAAGGCAATGTTTCCAAAGCAAGAAAACAGCAAAACCCACAACTTTCACTCCAGGCACATAGTGAGCACTCAACTGTTGAATACTGAATGAATGAATATAGGCACACAAGAGAAAGGTCTCTAAGCCATAACTCACTCACTTAATTTAGAAATGCTTACCTTAAAGGTCATCTTCATTACATTTCAGAATCTATCACACTCCTGTCAAGCATTACTTCCTCCATGAAATACTTTCCTTTTCATTTCCTTTCTATGTGCCCACTGTGCTTCTGAACCAACCTCAAGCACAAGTGAAGTAATTCTTATCTGAAGTGCTTGGGACCCAGATGTGTTTAAGATTTCAGATGCTTTTGGATTTTGTTATATTTGCATATATATAATGAAATTACCTTGGGGATGTGACCCAAGTGTAAACACAAAATTCGTTTTTGTTTCATATACACCTTATATACATAGACTTCAGGTAGTTTTGTACAATATTTTTAGTGCATCTGCTTTTTGACTGCTACCTATCACATAAGGTCAGGTGTGGAATTTTCCACTTCTGACATCATGTTGGTTTTCAGGAAATTTCAAATTTAGAGCATTTTGAACTTCATATATTCAGGTTAGGGATGTTCAACTGGTGTCACTAGCACTTCAAGCTTATAGCCATAACCCCTGCCATGAAGAGGGTTCTATGTATCACACAAATCACTGGATAGACAAATGAACTGGTAGATAAATTAAAGAATATCCTCTGATTAAAAAAAATTCCTCCTTCCTTGTGCGTCTGAATTTTATCAAGTGCCTTCAATGGCCAATGATCTTTACGAGTTATTACAAATATATACTAAATCATAAATGCATATGTATTAAATGCATAAATGCATATAAATGGATTCACTTCAATATGTAAAATCTTTAAATACCTAAAATACTAAAAGTAATCAATCACATCAACCACAATGGCCTTCCATTGCCTTCACCGATGTTTTCTCCCCACATTCCCCAGATTCTTGCTTTTCAAAATGTCAAGTTCACTTCTCCATTTATCATAAGCTTAAGATAGAAATTTTAGGTGTCTTAGTTTTCCAGCTTGATGTTTTGACTTTTTCATTGCTGTATATTTACAAATTAATTACTAGTGACTGTCTAATGATATAATGACTCTTTTAAATGATTTCTTGTCACTTCCATAAAATCTCAGTTTCAGTCCCAAATAATTGTAATACAGGGACAGTGATACTGAAGAAGTTTACAGAACATAGGATGTTGGTCTAGTACAGAAGGAAAAGATCTATGTGCAAAATTATGCATTATTTAGTGAAAAGGTCCAACAGCTTTCATCAGATTTTCAAAGGGACATTTGCTCCGAAAGGTTAAGAATCACTAATCAAAGCTACTTAATCTCTACACATGATCCTCACTATTTTAAAAAGTAAATAAATTCATCACATGATTTGGTCGATTTCATTTTCCAGTGTTATGTGAATGTACAAATATATAACAACGAATCCCATTTCTTATAATTATAATATACCAATGAAATATTTTAAAATAAAAAAATCCCATGAAGATCACTATACCTCAGAGGTTATCCACATTTTAAAATTTAAATATTCACAAAGAATAACATTCCATGTAATATTCTCTAATTTTTACACTATTGTCAAACATTAGTTACCAGGTTTTAGAGAATCAAGCCTCAAAGTAAAGCATAATAAAGTATATGGAAGATCTATGGATAACCCTATAAAGCAAGTCCATTGGGACAAGGAATAGAAAAAGTACTATCCTGTTTGTCAATGTTTTAAGGACTCAAGCCCAAGTTAGTTCACTGAAGCTTTTGTGGTGTTTGATAATTCACTTAACCCTCTGAGCTTCCGTTTCAGTCCCTTTGAACTCTTATAGGCAGTGATCCTTGGACATGGTTAATATGTAATTAACTCTGAAAACTTATCATCTGGTTTTTAAGTTTTTATTGACATTCTTACCTATTAAATCAATTCAATATTGTTAATCAGTACAGTTTTGTTTACTTTGGCCTAGCAACAGATAGAAAAGGGCTTTTAAATACTCAGAGAAACCATGGGAAAGGTATGAATGGGCTCCTGTAAAGAGACCCAGGAGCTGATTTAAGTTAGTGGAGGATGTTAATAGATGAGATGATGCAAACCATTTGCAGAATAAAGCATGGAAGGAAAAAATGTTGAAGAGGGGTTTAAAAAGGAAAGCTAAAGACACAGACCTTCATGAAGTTGACTAATTACCAAAAAAAGATACTGGAAAATATACCACATATAACTTGATTCAACTTTTGATAATAAAACCACACTTAAAGACTTTAAATTTCCGTAATACACGTTAGGTGACAACATAACAAGGAATAGGTCACCCAAAAGAAAATACAAATTGCTGGGGAAAATAGAAAATATTTGTCCCAATAAAAGGGGGAAATAGTCCCCAAAATCAACTTGTCTCAAACACTCACAGAATTTAAAAATGTTTTGATGCATTTTGTAAAGTTCTAATCACTCAAACCTAAAGTTGAAAAAAAAAACAATCTTATCATTATCAAACTTATTCATCTAATACATGCAAATATGTTCTTTAGAAAAGTACTTATTGGGTATCCGTATTTTCTAAGTCACAGGGCTGAGCACTCTTACAAGCCCTCCACATGTGATATAAAACTACAATACAAACTCAGTTTTTCTGATTACAGCTGAATCTAAAAACTGCAAGATGTTTCACATGTTAACACATTTCTGTGACACAACTACACAGATTATATAACCAAATATTTGACAATAATGGGCTCCCACATTTATTTTTCTCTACCATTGGTCTCTGCAATCCATGAGATTATACTACACTCAGATCTATTGTTAAAAACATTGTTCACATTAGTCGAGGATTAGGTATAAATTCAAATCAATTAGTATTGACTAAAAAATAAAATTGCCCACTAAATATCAGATCTATTGAAAAGATAATTTTAATATAAAGATTTTTTAAAATCAGAATCCAAGTAAATACAATTATTGCATTCTTTTTTATCATACAAATTATATAGTAAAGTAAAAGTATCCTAACTTATTTTAATGGGAAAAACTGGGGCAAAGAACTATTTTAAAAGGAAAAAAACCCTGATTTTCAGCCTTCACTGAATCTGAGTATCCAAATAACTAAGGCATCAAAAAATGAGTGCCCTTTTTAAAGTGCTGTTTTTCTTAATCACTGCAAAACCACACAGTATATACTAACAAGCTGTAGTTTAAAATGCCTAAAATGGTGCTAACAGAAATGGGTGATCATTTAAGCAAAAAAGGGAATTATGTCAGGTTGTGGACTCAATTGTTGGAACTCAGACCATTATCCATTCTCTTTGAAAAATGACTTTTCTGTTTCAGATGATGAGAAAAATGCAATCCCTGCTGGCTTAATATAGCACTGAGTTCTGGGCAACTAGTACTCTAAACTGTTTTCATAGAACTTGACTCATGGGAACAAAAGGGGGGAGATTCTATTGTTTAAACACTGCTTGGACACTAATAGCTCTTTCAAAATGGTTTGGAATATAATTGCAGCAGACATGGAAAAACTTTAGATTAGCCCTGGACCTTCCTGAGATATGACTAAGGTGTTTCAGTGTGCATGTACGAACCATTTATAATTCACACAGGCACAAAAATCATGGGCAGACTTAGCACACAAGGGTCACTGCACTAGCAACCAGGATTGCATCCCCAGTAGTATAGGAGGCAAGTATTTTTCTTCCCTGGCACTTTTGCCTTGGGCTTAAATTAAGTACTTCTCATATCTAGCTTACATGCTTCTGACTGTTTCAGCACTCTTCAGGTTGCTTCTGTTTGGTATATCTTTTTTCATCCTCGCATTCCTACCTGTTAAAATTCTACTTTTCTCTCAAGGTCCGAGCCCTTTTGTTCATGGTCCTAATGTTAATATTTATCTCACTGTATTCATGTCAGTTATTTGCCCATTGATTGTAACTTCCAAGAGGATAGGGACACCTTCTGTGCAGGGATCCTATTTACTCATTGTTATATAACTCTATCTCTGTGATCTAGTTATTGCTAGCATATGGTAAAGGCTCTAAAATGCCTCAACAAATCCACAAGCCAGAGCTACCTTTACTCATAATGAGTGCTTTGAGGAATATAACATTTGGTTTCCCTAGATGTGTTCAGAGCTACAGTCAGATAATCACTAAGGAGATGCTGCCAGGAGGATTAAAATCTTAGGTGATCAGACTAGACTGCCTTTCAAAATCTGTTGACCTAAGGACTCTGGAATTCCAAACAGACCCATGGAACTTATATGCATTTTCCCCGGAGGTGGGCTTTTTTTCTCTTTTCTTTATCTCTCTTTCTCTAGAGAGAGTCATTTCAGAAATTCTGTTAAGAGCAGATGTTAAACATCTTCTCTTGGTGATTTTATGTCATTTGTTCTATCTGTGGCAGCTCATGAGTAGTAAGCCACATTTAAAGTCAGTGGCTGAACCACTGTCTTTAAAATCCAATCCAGAAATGAGGCAGAAAGTAAGTACAACTTGTTAAGTATAAATTATAAGTTACAAGCGGGGATAAAAATCAATGGCGGCTGAGTTAATCAAAAAGGAGTCTTCCTCCAGGTATTTCAAGATGGATAGGATATAAATTGTCAGAAAGAATCACTTCCATGTTAAGAAAGACAAAAACAGTGAAGGCATGAAATGACAAAATAAACAAAGTGTAGCATGTAGCACTGAGGACAAGAGACATCTTGATTAAAGCTTAAGTTCAAGTTGGGGAAGAGTGGGAAATGCTACTTGTCCAACAAAGTGGGACCAGATAATTAGGAACATGAAGGGGGTCTTGAGATGCTAGTAATAGGAGATCTTCTGAGCAGAGAAAAGCAAGTGTTTAATGCAAATCAAGTCTGGGAGAATGCTGCATGCAGGATGGACACAAAGGGAGAGCCATTATTATAAAGCGTGGTCAATGGGAAGGTATTCTAATCAGGTAGGCTTTAAGGACCAAGAATCTGTCCTGGGAGCTGAGCACAGTGGCACGCACACCTGTAATCTCAGTACTTGGGAGGCTGAGATAGGAGAAATAAGTTCGAAGCTAGCTTCAGCAACTTAGTGAGACCCTGTTTCAAATTAAAAAATAAATAAATAAAAAGGGCTGAAGGTGTAGCTCAGAGGTTGAATGTTCCTGGGTTCAATCCCCAGTACCAAATAAACAACAACAACAAAAAAACTGACCTGGTGATGGGGAGTAGGGGAGTGGTCATAAGGGAGGCAGAAGAGGAATAGCCCCAAGGAGGATCTATATCTGTTACAAGGGTGTAGGAGGATTGGGGTGTAACTCTACTGTAGAGCATGTGTTTAGCATGTGCAGACTGTGAATTTTATCCCAGTGCCACTACAAAGGGTCGGGGGAGTGTATAGAAGATGAAAGAAAATGATGTGTCAAAAATAATAGAAAAGACGGTGGTACCAAGGAAAGAGTCAAAGAACTAAGGGAGAAAAGCTGCATTGGAGGGCATGGTATTTTGGATGTGCTGAATCTGCAGTATTAAGTGTGAAATATCCAACAGCAGATAAGCTATGGAATACAGAGAAAGAAAAGGATTCAAGTTAGAGACCTGAGAGCTGTTTACAGACAACAGAACACTGAAATCTTAGAATGGGAAAGAGAGGGAGAGACTATACCAGAGCCCAAAAGTGATGAAAAGCAGAACCTTGAGGTCATTTTAAAACTAGAAGTTTGCAAGAATATGAGGTCAGTGAAAGGAATGGAAAAGAAAAAACTAGTAAGGAATAAAAATTCAGGATCCAATAGTGTTACAGAAAACATGAAAATAATTTCAAAAACTCTGGGTGACAGATGATGGATAGGGGTCAGAGTATGTAAAAGAAACCAGTATAGCAACAAATAAGCAGGGTTATTTACCCTCTCAACTACTAACATAGCATATAAAACTATTTCATTGGTGGGTAGACAGAAACAAGGGGTTTGCAACTAAAAGACCTGCTGTTTTATGTTTTCAATGACACAAGGAAATATATCAAGATGCTGCTATTCTTTGTGCAAAATTTTCTTTTGTGCATGGCACTGGGGATTGAAACCAGGGGCATTCTACCTCAGAGTCACACCCCCAGCCCTATTTTATTTTTTATTTAGAAACAGGATTTCACTAAGTTGCTGAGGCTGGCTTCGAAACTGTAATCCTTGTGTCTCAGCCTCCCAAGTGCTGGGATTACAGGCATGCAACACTATGGCTGCAAAAATTGTTTTAATTCTGTTAATGGGGTCACTTTTTAATTATGTCATTTAGAATATGTACTTTTCTGAGAGGTATATTGTAGGAATAACACCGCAAATGCTTAGTATTGGCCAAATGTTGCAATTGTGCAGATAACATCAAAACATGCAAGTCCTGTCAAAAGTTATAAGGAATGTACAAAAACATTTAAATCTCACACAAGGGTGACTTATTCATGGGATATGGCAAAGCACACACAAATATACCATGCTTCTGAGTTCACAAGAATGCTTTGGAAATGATGCTTCTTGCTGACTCATAAAACAATCTATGCCCAGGTCCTAACATGAGCCAGACTTACATCTACTGTTATTTTAGTTGTGTCTGGGAAGGTACTGCAGACAGAAAGCAATGTTTCTGGTCACTTTGGCATTCAAAGTACTTGGATCGGACTGATGAAGATGACATTAGAAGAATACAAGTGCTTTTCCACTGTCACTGATGGGCTATAAACTGGTCTCTGGAATAAAGTTATGAATAGTGCAAGAAACACTATTTCTCCCAAATGGAAATGAACAAAGTAATAATGACCATGAATAAATCCTGGTTTTGTGGGCCTTATATAACTTGGTGTATGCTTTAATAAATAAGAAAGCCAAGCCGGGCGTGGTGGCACGCTTGTAATCCCAGCATTCGGGAGTCTGAGACTGGAGGATCCGGGTTTGCGGCCAGCCTCAGCAACTTAGTGAGACCCGGTTTCAAATTAAAGAATAAAAAATAGGGCTGGGGGTATACCTCAGAGGTAGAATGCCCCTGAGTTCAACCCCCAGTACAAAAAAAAAATTCCAAATTGTGAGGTACAAGATTCAGTATGGAAATAGTTATTTATTTAGAATGAGAGTCAGAAGGGACCTCAAGTTCTAAGACCACAAAGCTTAAGGTTCATCAGAAGCATGCTAATTCTACCTCTGCTAATGATCAACTATAGGCAATCATTGTGAAAAAAAGAGAAAGAACAGGTAATCAGGCAGGGGGAAAATAAAAGACAAAGGTTCCTTTAAGGAATATTGAACACAGACCAAGAAAAAGACAAGAATAAAATCCCAGAAAGACTCCTGAACTATGGTATGGTATGCTTACATTACACATTATCATCATATTTATTTTCCAGGAACCAACAATCAAATTGTATCTACTAGGGGGCTTGCCTAGAGGAACCCAGTGTTTGAAAACACCAGACCACTTCATTGAAGGCACTCAACAAGTGTCTGCTGAATGATTGAATAAATAAATGAAGGGAAAACAATAGAAATGCTCTCTCTTTTCACTCTCCACCAGGATCTGCTATGCTCTTATGCTCCAACATATATCCATCTTTTTTCTGGCACCGTCTTGGAATTGTCAAAGCAAGAGTTTACACCAATCTCTTCTCTGGTGGTCGAGCCTGTTTTTCTTAAACAGGACTAGCCAAAAGCTATCTGTCTCTAAAATTGATTTATAAGCATGTTCAGTCTCCTCAAAAGAATCATACATAAAAATGGCAACTGTGGGGCCACCCTAACTACCCACTCCTACCTCCTTTTCTCCCTCTTTCTAAATCAGATCCTGCAAATTTACCTGAAATTATTAACACCTGAGAGGATAGGGATAGGTCAATGTGGGATTATCACTAAGGCTGAAACATAATCCTAAATTTCAAACAGTTTGCTAATTATGACAATATATGTGACAATTAATACATCAATCATGATGAAGCTTCCAGGATGATACTGAAAAGCCTCATGCACCACTCGGTCAGCAACAAACCCAGCCAGGACCAGAGGTCAAAATACAGTCTGTGGGAGCTCTTGGCAAAAGGAGGGCACAATAAGGTACTCCCAGACCTGCCCTCAGTTCCTCCTTCATAAAAAGATTCTCTTTGGGCAATAAATGCCCTATACCTTTCTGCAAGTTCTGAAAAATAGCAGGTGTAGGTTGAAACTAAGAGCTCAGCCCACTCTCCTTTTTGGTTTGTTTGTTTTAAAATTTATCATTTCCTAAAGGATTCTGTCTCCTTGGCTCTTCATCTACCAAATTTTCTAAGGAAAAGCACTTTGGAGACGAGTAGAATTGAACGAATATTACTACCATCTCAATACTGCAGAAATCCATAAGCGATGTTCTGTTTAAAGCAAGGAGGTAAAATCAGTGAGGCAAAGCAGCACCTCAACAATTAGGAGTGAGGGTCTTAAATGGGAGAAAATCGGTCAGCCACTTCCCAGCTAGGCAATTTGACCTAGACAGTTACCGAAACTCCCCAGACCTCAGTTGCTTGGTTTTGTAAAATAAAGGCGAATTTGGTACCCACCTCATAGGACTATTGAGGACTGAGAAAATCTACATAAAGTGCTAATTTAATAATAGTAAAATTATTGCACCTTCTTTCCCCAGTTCACACCACCAGCAAAACTGACCCAACCCCCATTCCCATCTCTTAGGATCTGGGGCCCTGGCTACTGTCACAATCTCACATACATGAGAGAGACCCCCCAAACGCCACAGGGATATTGCCAGTCCCCCACCCCAGGCCGGCCAGGGCCCCTCATGCCACTGCTGAGGTCCACACTGACCTGAGATGCCGCCTCCTATGACGACTACGTCGAACATTTGGCCTGCGGTACTCGGTTTCTCCCGACTCTCCATGCTTTGGTTGAGCCTCTCCTGAGGCGTGGATACAGTGGTGGGGACCGCCAAGGGCGAGGTGGCCCCTTTTACCCACTCTCGCCCAGAGTCCGGGGGCGGAGCCGATCTTTCTACTGATACCCAGGGGAAGCCAGGCTCTAAGGGTGGGGCGGACCCTTGTGCTGACTCTCCTGGAGCGCCCGGGGGCGGAGCTGATCCTTCTAGAGATACTGGGAGGGAGCCAGGCACTGAGAATGGGGCGGGCACTTGTGCTGGCACTCGGATGGAGTTATTGGGTGCAGGAGGTTCCTGTATTGAACCCCGGGGGGTGCTGAACGCTGAGGGCGGGACAGACCCTTGTATTGAGACCTGGGGGGTGTTATTTGGTGTAGGGGGTGTTTGTCTCGACCTTTGAGAAGGGACATACAGTGTGCGAGGGACTGGTATAGGTAACCAAGGGTAGCCAGGAATTGAGGGCAAGGGGGACACTTGTCCTGACACTCGGGGGGTGTTACTGGGTGCCGGAGGTGCTTGAACCGACTGTTGGGAAGGGTTAGTGGATGTGGGAAGTCCTGTTACCAATATCCATGGATATCCGGACATTAAGGTCGGGGTGGGCTCTGGTATGGACCCTCGTGGGGTGTTTGATAGTGAGGACAGGTTGGACCCTTGTACTGACTCTTGAAAGGAGCTAGGTATAGAAGTCAGGGAGGACCCGTGTACTGACAATCCAGAGGAGCCCAAGGGCAAGAAAGATTCTGTTTCGGATTCCCGGCGGGTGTCAAAGTTGGCGGCTGGGGAGGTCTCATCGAAGGCGACTGATTGAGTGGTAGATGTGGGGGTCTGATCACTCAGGCTTTGGGTGCTGAAGCCCCAGAGACCACTACTGGAGTCGAAGTCAGACCTCTGTGCTAGTACAGAACTAGTACTAAGGTGGGAGGGCAAGCCAGAGGAACTCCAGGAATCACGCAGGTGCACGGCAACCGCACTAGACTCGGAGTTGGAAAATGGGTGGGAGAGGGTCCGCCACGCAGAGTTGGTGCTCCACTCGGCCGAGTCGGTCGAAGTCACGCCCAAGTTGGGGGCCAGGTTCGGGACCTGGGTAGGGAAGCCCTTGGCTTTGGGAGCCCGTTCCGCCTCAGGCCCGCTTCCACTGCCACCGCCGCCGCCACTGCTGCCGCCGCCGCCGCCGCCACCGCCGCCGCCGCCGCCACCGCCGCCGCCGCCGCCGCCACCGCCGCCGCCACTGCCGCCGCCAACGCCGCCGCCGCCAACGCCGCCGCCGCCGCCAACGCCGCCGCCAACGCCGCCGCCGCCGCCGCCGCCGCCACTGCCGCCGCCGCCGCCGCCGCCGCCGTTGCTGCCACCGCCTCCCGGAGAGGCGGCCGAGTTGTAAGCGCTCATGGTTGTAGAGCTCGTGGGGCGCTGGCGTTCAGTTACCCCGAATTCTCCCCGGCCCGCGCTTGCCTTTCGGGCCCTACTGCCACTGGTGTAAGCTCCCCAAGGCCCGGGCTGAGAGCCCGGCCCACTCAGAGGCGGGGAGATGAACCGCTGGTGCGGCCGGGCTCCGCCTCCCCCGCCAGCCTGGGGGCGCGCGCAGAGAGCCCTCCTACTGGGCGTGGCCGGACGATACCACTACAGGGGGGCGGTGGCCTGGTGAGAGTGAGGGAGGGGGTACGGGCGTGGCCGCATGAGTTCTTAACCTGGTATGTTCATTCTCACACAGTAATTGAGAGGGAGCTTGACTGCAATGTGCTTAAGAATACAGGTATGTGAAGGAAATGAACCTGGAGTGTTCGAGGCAGTGTAGCGTGACCACCGCGCGGTTCCACTTGGTCTGGCCCCTTTGTGACGTCACTAACGTTTGCGCAGCCGCGAGTCCTCCCTGGGGAGAAGGCGGGGTGAAGTGGAAACCGTTACTTGGGGGAGACCTGGCAGTTACTGCCCCACTATAGGGGTTTTCAAACTGAGGTACTTAAGCAACATCGAAGTAGACGAGAAAAACAACTCATATATCACAGATAAAGTGGTACTGCAATATAAAATGAGAATCAAAGAATGGGTAGTGTGCAGAAACAAATATGAAAAGAAAACGTGTTACTTATTCTCCTGAAAGCATGATACTTAGAACTTATACTTAACTGTGCAGCCAGCCTTCTGTCTTGCTCGTTTTAACTCTTCTTTAATTCCCACATTTTCTTATCCTCCTAAAGGTGAACTTGTCATCACTGGAACCCTAAAAATAGATGAAGTTATAATATGAATTCAGATTAAGTGATGAGAAATCCAGGGAGTTAAGTAGATGTGTGTTCCCACATACATTTATCCTGCTGGCCTAATTTTATATCACACATCTTGTTGAATACGCTGTGAAGAAATATAGAAGTAGATTTTATCCTGATTTAATAGCTTTTACTTCCTAGAAACGGACTTGAGACTCTGGATTAAGTTGGACTCATTTTTATCTTTTAGACTTTGAAACATGGAGAGGAAATAATAGATATAAAGAACACAGCTCTTTTTGGTGTGATTCTGTTAATCTTTACCCTTATTTGTGTTGCTTTTGTTTCTTTTTCACTCCAATATTTGATTTCATACTATGTGCTAGGCCCAGGGCAAAGTACTGGAGTTAGGCAGGTAGTACAAGACAGAGAGCATCATTATCTAAACACACATCTTCATGTGTAAATATGAACCCTGGCTGATATGTTGTTGCAAAGACTGTTAGTGATAAAGTGTTAACTTATGTTAAAAGTAGGCCCATTATACCAAGTAAAGCTTTTCTGAGCAAGAAGAAGCAAAAATGTTTCAGTCATCTCCTGAAACAGGTTCTGGGAGCTCCAACCAACAATAGGATCTGACAGCACGTATTGAGAAACAGATATGAGACTTACAAAGTAATTTGAATGACTATAGCCTAGTCAAATAGTCAAGCTGGATATGTATCACACACCTTTGATCCTAGTATTTGGGAGGCTGAGACAGCAGGATCTCAGGTTGGAGGTTGGTTTCAACACCTAAATGAGTTCCTGTTTCAAAATGAAAAATAAAATAGGGCTGGGGGTATATCTCAGAGATAGACTGGTCATTGATTCAATCCTCAGTAACACACACACACACACACACACACACACACACACACACACACACACACACACACACCAGTCACCAGTCAATTGGTTACAGCTTAACTAGTTAATTGGTTATAAGTTAGTTAATTGGCTACCAGACCTCCTGTCACCAACCAACATCCAGCAACTTTGATTAAACTCTATATTGGTCTGGTCTATTGGAGACCCAATCCATGGCCTCCTGCAATCTTTTTTTTTTTCCCCAGGAGTATTCTACCTCTGAGCTATACCCCCGCCCAATTTTATTTTCTACTTTGAAACAGGGTCTCACTAAGTTTCTAAGGCTAGCCTTGAGCCTGCAATCCTCTTTTCTCAGCCTCCCAAGTACTGGAATTACAAGTGTGTACCATCAGGCCTGCCTCCTCCTGCAACTTTTATTTAACAGGCACCCTGACCACTCTGAAAGTTACCTTTGGAAAAGACAGTGGGAAAATGTCCCAGAAAGAGGGAACAATTGTGAGCAATGACCCTATAGTAGAAAGAAGCATGTCTCATTGGGGGCAATTAAGCCAGCCATTGAAGCTACAGCAAGATGAGGCAAGATCCTTGGACTGGGATTGAGGGTGTAGCTCAGTGCTAGAGTGCTTGTCCATTGCAAGAGATCGAGAGAGATATCCTTTGTCACTACAAGATTTTTTAAGCAAGAGGCAGTATACCTAGATGTGCATTTTGAAAAGGTTTCTTTGTCTGCCATGTAAATAACGGACTGAAGGGAGCAAGAGTAGATAAATACAGCCGGGCGTGGTAGCGCACGCTTGTAATCCCAGCATTCGGGAGACTGAGACCGGAGGATCCGGGTTCGAGGCCAGCCTCAGCTACCTAGTGAGGCACTCCGCAACTTAGTGAGACCCGGTTTCAAAATAAAGAATTAAAAAATAGGGCTGGGGGTATACATCGGAGGTAGAATGCCCCTGAGTACAATCCCCAGTACCGCAAAAAAAAAAAAAAAAAAAAAAAAAAAAGTAGATAAATACAGTGGACCAAAGTTAGGGATTCTTCAGAGAAAGAGGTGAAAGTATCCTTAGACTAAGGAGTTTTTTGGAAAGAGCTGCTGTTGTGGCCTTTAGTTCAGAGAGGCACCCAGCTCACAGAAAGCCAGCAGGGATGATTCCAGAAGAATAAATACCTAACTTTTGTGTCCTCCCTCCAGTCTTCTACTGATCCTCTTCATACACTTAAGTCAACCAAAAACTAGATGGCAAGGGAACCATACAGAGCAGCTATTAGGGGACAGAATAGAGGAGCAAAGGGAAGACACTACCTAACAGGGTTAAAGTGAGGGCATGTAATAATTACTCCAAAAATATTTACATTTTAATTTTTAAAAACTATATATATTCATATCATATACTGTAATTAACTCAACCATTATCTTCTAACATTAAACATTTAGTACTTTCCAATATTTAACATAGTATATAGCATGAGGGTGAACATTTTGTTCATAAGATATTGTGCTTATTTCTTAGAATTTCCTCAATATAGAATCCCAAAAATAGAAACATGGCGTAAGAAAATTACAACATTTTAAGGCTCTTTTATTGAAATTACCAATTCACTTACCTAAAAGATGGTACAAATTTATATTTCATCAGTAACATCTAAGAAAACTGTCTTCTTATTGCACCCTGTCCAAAATTAAGTAAGTTAACATCTTAACTATTCTTAAAATGAATGGTATAAAATTAGTATGACATTTCTATTTAAATCAGTGTTTCTTTGATTGCCAATTATCACTTTTTCATATATTTATTAGCTGTTTCAGTTTCATCTTTTGTGAATTATCAGTTCATGTTTTTCTGTAGCTGATTTTTGTAAATACTTCATGTAACTTCTTTTTCCTTTTTTTTTTTGTACTGGGGCATTCTACCTCCAGGGGCATTCTACCTCCAAGTAGCACTCCTATCCCTTTTTATTTTTTATTTTTGAAATAGGGTCTTGCTAAGTTACTGAGGCTGCCCTCAAATCTGCAATCCTCCTGTCTCAGCCTCCCAGGTACTTGGATTACAGGTGTGTGCCACCACATCCAACAGATAACCTCTTGTCTGTTATTTTCACTGAAGATAATTTATATTCTGTTTTCTTTTAGTTTTTGGATGGTTTGATATTTTTAAATTTAATCTTAATCTTCTGGTGTGCATTTTAGATCACCCTACAGCACATGAACGCCACACTGATTTACTTGTTGCTTTAACATGGAGTATTACTTCTATTTTAAGTGTTTGGTTTTTCCTGAAATACACTTATAATTATTGTTATCATTTTTATCTTAAATGCCCCCCAAAGACCCATATGCTAAAGTCTTGATCGCCAGCCCATGGCACTATTAGGAGGTGATGGAACCTGTAAGAGATAGGGATTAGTTGGAGGAAGTGTGTCCTCAAAGGGGATACTGGAACTCATTCTCTTCCTGTCTCTCTCTCTTTGCTTCCTGGCCAGCAGGAGTTGAATAGGCTTTATCTGCTACATGCTCCTACCATGATGTACTGCCTTGCCTCAGACCCAAAACCAATAGATCCAAGCAACCATGGACTGTAACCTCTGAAACAGGTGAGAATGTGCTACAAGAGGTAGAGGTGGAAGTGAGATTTCTCTGAGTATTCTTCTCAAGATGGTACAGCTAGCTGAGCATAATTCCAGTACTTGAGAGACAGACAGGAGGATCACAGGTTCAAGGCCAGTGCAGGTTCAAGACCAGTGTGTGGTAACTTACCCAGACCCTGTTTCAAAATAGGGGGTATAGTTTAGAGGCAGAATCCTCCTGGGTGTAATCCAAGTACCAACACCAAAAAAAAAAAAATAGGAAGAATGTAACTGAATTAAATCCACCTAAAGTATGATGAAGTCAATAGACAAATGTCTAAAATAGGTAAATGAAGAAATAGTACAATTAACTGGAATTGTGGGCAAATAAGAACTCCTGTATGTTGCTGTTAGAAATGTAGGTTGCAATAGTTCATTTGAGGGTAATATATAATTACAACTTTAAAAATGTACCCTTCTAAGCCGGGCGTGGTGGCGCACGCTTGTAATCCCAGCATTCGGGAGGCTGAGACCGGAGAATCCGGGTTCGCGGCCAGCCTCAGCTACCTAGTGAGGTACTCCGCAACTTAGTGAGACCCGGTTTTGAAATAAAGAATAAAAAATAGGGCTGAGGGTGTAGCTTGGAGGTAGAACACCCCTGAGTTCAATCCCTAGTACCACACACACACACACACACACACACACACACACAAAAAAAAAAAAAAACAAACAAACAAAAAATGTACCCTTCTACCTAGTAATTCTGCTTGAGGGAATTATCCTAAGGAAAGAATTACAAGAAGATATTTAGCTATAAGCATGCTCATTGTTATATAAGGGATGCATTGAGAAGAACTCAAATATAGGAGACTTGTTAAATTCATTTTGTTTTACCCATGGAATAGATGATAGCAGTCATTAAAATAATAAATATTTCATTCAGGAGCAATCATGGCTGTCCTCATCCATTGATTTATTTCAGAAATATTTATCAAGCACCTGTTCTTTGCTAGACCCTGTTCTAGATACCATGGATACACGAGGGGGCAGAACATATGAAACCTCTGCTCTAATAGAGCTTAGATTCTAGTAAGGGAGAAGGATGGACAGAGGAAACAAATCCATGAAGAGCTATGTAATATGTTGTGTGATAAAAGTTCTCTAAGGAAAAATCACGCGGACTAAGGGGAAGGAGAGTAATAGAAGGATATATAATATTGTGTATAAAATGGTCAGGAAAATTCTCTCCCATATGCTGACATTTGAGTAGAAATATCAGTGAATCGAGGGACAGAGCCAAGAAAATATCTAGGGTAAGAGCATTATAAGCAAATAACAAAAAAGCAGCAAGTGCAAAGAAATAAAGCTAAAAATATGCTTGGCTTGTTTTAGCAACAGCAGAAACTTGCAATGTTGGAGTGGAATGACCAATGTTGGAAGTAGTGGGAGATGGGAGTGGCAATCTTATTGTGTCAATGGACTATGCTAAGGACATTTTTTTCTATGGAATGGGAAGCCATTTGAGGTTTTGAGCAGAGGAGTAAAATAATTTGACTTTAACTTTAAAAGAATAATACTGATTACTTTGTAATGGATACACCATGGGGGCCTTTGCCCTTGAATTTGGGTGATATTTGGACTGCCTAAAAACAATAGAGTTTGGTAGAAGTGAGGTGTATGGCCGGGCGTGGTGGCGCACGCTTGTAA
This sequence comes from Graphiurus murinus, assembly GCA_004027655.1. Classification (NCBI taxonomy): domain Eukaryota; kingdom Metazoa; phylum Chordata; class Mammalia; order Rodentia; family Gliridae; genus Graphiurus; species Graphiurus murinus. Next base: position 151,662 of record PVLC010000869.1, read on the forward strand.
TCCCAGCATTCGGGAGGCTGAAACTGGAGGATCCAGGTTCGCAGCCAGCCTCAGCTACCTAGTGAGACACTCGGCAACTTAGTGAGACTTGGTTTCAAAATAAAGAATAAAAAATAGGCCTGGCGGTATAGCTCGGAGGTAGAATGCCCCTGAGTTCAATCCCCAGTACTGCAAAAAAAAAAAAAAAAAAAAGTGAGGTATATGACCTCTGAGGCAAGGTCATTGTTATGGCCTGAATATTTCTATCCCCTCAAAATTCATATATCAAACCTAAACCTGGTGGTGACGATATTTCATGAGGTGGTGATGATATCTGATGAGGTGGTGATGATATGTGATGATATTTGAGGGATCATGAGGCCGAATGTACTTGGGGACCTTGTAAAACAGATTTGAGGTTGGGAGTGGTAGCACATGCCTATAATCTCAGCAACTCAGGAGTTTGAGGCAGGAAGATCACGAGTTCAAAGCCAGCCTGGACAACTTAGCAAGACCCTATTTAAAAAAAATAAATGGCTGGGGGTGTAGCTCAGAAGTAGAGTGACCCTGAGTTCAATCCCCAGTACAAAAACAAACAATAAAACCCCAAAGATGTTACCTTTGGGGGGCCGGGCGTGGTGGCGCACGCTTGTAATCCCAGCATTCGGGAGGCTGAGACCAGAGGATCCGGGTTCGCGGCCAGCCTCAGCTACCTAGTGAGGCACTCCGCAACTTAGTGAGACTTGGTTTCAAAATAAAGAATAAAAAATAGGGCTGGGGGTATAGCTTGGAGGTAGAATGCCCCTGAGTACAATCCTCAGTACCGCAAAAAAAAAAAAAAAATTGCATCTACCTCCACTTCTACCACTTATGTTCAAGCTACTGTTGGCTCTTACCTAGTGTTTCAGTTCTGTTTTTCCTTAACATATCATGCCAAACCATAGCAGCATGAAACAACCACCTTACCTCTTCATTTTCTTTATGATCTTGTGGGTCAAGACTTCAGGAAGGACTTGGCTGAGTGGTTCTTGCTTGGAACTGCTCATTCTATTGCAGCCAAATGTCATCTAGGGCTTTAGTCATCTGAAGGCTTGGCTGGGCTGGACATCCAAGATGGCTCATTCATTGACATGACAGTTAATGGTGGCTTTCAGCTCTGAGCTCATCTTGGCCTGTTGCCCAGGACACCTAACACATGGTCTCTGTAGCATGGGGATCCTGAATAGTCAAACTTCTGTATGATGAACAATATCAACTTCATAACCTTTCATGACTGTCAGTCTGTTCTGGCTGCTATGACAGAGTTTAGACTCAGTAATTAATAAACAACAGAAATGTATTGTTCTCAGTTCCAGTGGCTGGGAAGTCCAAATACTTCATATAATAACTTCTTTTTCCTTTTTTTTTTTTGGTACTGGGGATTGAACTCAGGGGCATTCTACCTCCAAATTGCACTCCTACCCCTTTTTATTTTTTATTTTTGAAATAGGGTCTCACTAAGTTGCTGAGGCTGCCCTCAAATCTGCAATATTCCTGTCGCTGCCTCCCAAGAACTGGGATTACAGGTGTGAGCTGTCACATCTAGCTCAAAAGTAACATCACATATAACCACAGTACGTTATAGAAACTAAGAAATATACTTATATTGATTGGTACATGCTCACTAGCATCACTGAAGTTATTTCTTTTTTATCTTTTGTTACTTTTTTCATTTTATTTTTATCAGTTTAAAATCTTATTTTACTTTTAAATTTTTTATTGGTACATTGTAATCATGCATCTTTGTTAGGTACAAGCTGAAAAAGGCATACATGCACACATTTCTCATTTAACCCTTCCCCAATTCCCAATCCACTTCCTCACCCTCCCTCCTTCCCATGTTCAGTTTAGTGGTTGACCTTGATATGTTTGTGAAAGTACATCATGTGCATTAGGGTGCCCCCCATCACCTTCCATTAAGTCAAATTCTTTGTTCACCTAAGGATTCTCCTTCTTCATCTGGAGTCCCTCTTATGTCCCATTTTCTCCCTAGCTTCCACATATTAGGGAGAGCATTCGAATTTTTACTTTTTGTGACTGACTAATCTCGCTTAACATAATGTTTTCCAGTTCCATCCATTTCCCTGCAAAAAACATGATTTTGTTCTTCTTTATGGCTGAGTAAAATTCCATTATGTACATATCCCATAGTTTTGTAATCCATTCATCTGTTGATGGACATCCTGGCTGGTTCCATAGTTTGGCAATTGTAAATTGTACAGCTATAAACATATATACACATGCATGGGTCTGATAGTTTGGTTTCCATTCTTTTGGGTAGATACCCAGAAGTGGTATTGCTGGGTCATAAGGTAGGTTCATTCCCATTCGTCTGATGATCCTCCATACTGTTTTCCAAAGTGGTTGCACTAATCTGCAATCCCACCAACAATGTATTAGGGTTCCCACTTCTCCACACCCTCACCAGTAGGTGTTGTTGTTCATGTTTTTTATGATTGCCATTCTGACTGGAGTTAGGTGAAATCTTAGGGTAGTTTTGATTTGCATCTCCCTGATTGCCAATGATGTAGAACATTTCCTCATACATTTATTGGCCATTTGTATTTCTTCTTTTGTAAAGTGTCTATTTAGATCCTTTGCCCATTTTTTGATTGGGTTATTTGTTTTCTTAGCTGTGAGTTTCTTGAGTTCTCTGTATATTCTAGATATTAATCATCTATCAGAAGAGTAGCTGGTAAGAATTTCCTCCCACTCTGTGGGCTCTCTGTTGAGGTTTTTGATAGTTTCCTTTGCTGCAAAGAAGCTCTTCAGTTTAATGCAGTTCCATGTATTGATCTTGAGTTGCTTGTGCTTTTGGGGTCCTGTTGAGAAAGTTTTTACCTGTGCCTATGTGTTCAAGTGTTGGTCCTATGCCCTCATCAAGTAGCTACAAGGTCTCTGGCCTAACTTCCACGTCATTGATCCACCTTGAGTTGACTCCTGTGCAGGGTAAGAAAGTGGGGTTTATTTCCAGTTCCCTGCATATGGTTAACCAGTTTTGCCAACACCATTTGTTGAAGAGGCTATCTTTTTTCCAGTGTATATTTTTGGCACCTTTGACAAAAATGAGTTGACTGTAAACGCGTGGGTCTGTTTCTGAATCTTTTATTCTTCTCCACTCATCTATGTGTCTGTTTCTGTGCCAGTACCATGCCGTTTTTATTACTGTGGCTTTGTAGTAGTGTTTGAAGTCAGGTAATGTGATGCCTCCTGCATGGTTCTTGTTGCTAAGAACTACTTTGGCTATTCTGGGCTTTTTCTTGTTCCAAATGAATTTAAGGACTGATTTTTCTATGTCTGTGAGGAGTGAACTTGGTAATTTAATGGTTATCCTATTGAATCTACAGATCATTTTTGGGAGAATGGCCATTTTGATGATATTTATTCTGCCTATCGAAGAGCATGGAAGAGCTTTCCATCTCCTAAGGTCTTCATCCATTTCTTTATTAAACTTTTTATAGCTTTTCTTATAGAGGTCTTTTACCTCCTTGGTTAGGTTTATTCCTAAGTATTTTATTTTTCGGGGTGCTATTGTGAGTGGAATTGTTTTCTGGAGTTCTATTTCAGGGGATTTATGGTTGGCATACAGGAAAGCTTCTGATTTTTTTAAGATTGATTTTGTATCCAGACGCTTTGCTGAATTTGTTGATCAGTTCTATAAGTTTTTTGGTTGACTTTGTTGGGTCATCTAAGTATAGGATCATGTAATCTGCAAAATGGGATAGTTTTAGTTCTTCTTTCCCTATTTTTACTCCATTGATTTCCTTCTCTTGCCTTATTGCTCTGGCTAGAGTCTCAAGTACTATATTGAACAGAAGTGGTGATAATGGACATCCTTGTCTTGTTCCTGTTTTTAGTGGGAACTCTTGCAGTTTTTCCCCATTTAGTAGGATATTGGCTGTGGGGCTATTGTATATTGCCTCTTTGATGTTGAGGTATGTTCCTTCTATTCTGATTCTCTGCAGTTCTTTTAGCATGAATGGGTGTTGGATCTTGTCAAATGCTTTTTCAGCATCAATTGAGATGATCATGTGATTTTTGTCTTTGATTCTGTTTAAGTGGTGAATTACATGGTTTGTTTTTCAAATGTTGAACCAGCCTTGTATCCCTGGGATGAACCCAACTTGGTCATGGTGTATAATTTTCTTGATGTGGTTTTGAATGCACATTGTTAATATTTTGTTTAGCAGTTTTATATCTAAATTCATCAGCCATATAGGCCTATAGTTTTCTTTTCTTGAGCTATCTTTATTTGGCTTTGGTATTAATGTGATTTTGGCTTCATAGAATGTGTTTAGGAGAGTCCTGTTTCTTTCAACTTCATGGAATAGTTTGAGGAGTATTTAGGTGTAGTGATATGAAATGATCTTGATATGAGACAGGGAAAAAATGAAAAAGGAAAGAGAAAAAGAAGTATTGAGGAGAAGAATATAGATGGTAGAGAGGGAGGGAAGCTTGGAAAAGGGATGAGGAAAAGAGTTAACAGCTGAGCAAAAAATAACAAAGCAATCAATCATCCAAACAAACAAACATAAATAAAACAAAGCAATACAAAACAAAAATCCTGAAACTATATAAGTACAGAGCCAAATTGACCTCTGTAGTCCTTCTGGATCTGCTTGGATATTTTCAGCTGTTAAATGTCTGCTCACTATATTGGATTTCTGAGCATGTTTCAGGCATTCTTAATTGCTCTCTCCATCAGTGCAGGCAGGGAGTTCCGCTGGTGCCTCTCCCACTGCAAGCTTGTGTCTCTGAGCTCTCCACAGGGCCTGTCCCTGTGCTGCTCTTGATTATGTAGGCAGGGGGGAGTCACTGGGGCTGGACCCAGTATAATCTGGAAGCTCCGCACTTTCCACAGGCCCTGTCTGCGTCTCTTTCTCTCTCTCTGCCTTTGCTGGTGGCGGGAGTACAGTCTAAATGCTGGCATTTTTCAGGGTGCCTGTAAGGTCTCTATGCCCTGTGTGCTCTGGATCCCTCCCTCACTTCTATTCCTATCAAGTTGCTAGAAGGGCAAGTAACCGAGTCTGTCCTTTGCACAGGGGCCCCTTGAGAGCGCAATTAACTTATTAACTTACATTTCAGTGCTGCTCTGGCTCTAGAGGGAGAGGTGAACTGGGATGTCCCTGCTGCAGGCTTAAGGTGGTTGTCCCAGGTGTTCTGGTCACTGTTGATGGTGCTGGGATATGCTGCCTGATTAGGGTGTGCGGTTCTGGATTAGCTTACTCCATATCTGGTCTCTGGGTATGTAGGAGGTCGTTAGATGTCTTGGTGCTAGTAGATCACGCTCTGGGCGGCTGGCTCAATGGCGGCCGCTGCTCCACAGTGCGCGCTACTACCACACACACTGGCTCCTTCACTCTTCCTGGTCTGCTTTCTGGGTTCTGTTCAGCTGCGCTTCAAATTTTGTTACTTTGTTCACTTTTTTGCTGCTTTTTTTTCTTCTGTCAAGAAGCTGCTTTATGGCAGTTATGATTCGAGCTCTACTGCTTCTGAAGAGAGTTGTTTCACTCAGTTGCCATCTTGGGCTCCTTCTGAAGTTATTTCTGAATGATTGCTCACATGAAATATAAGCAATTATACTGGACTTACATACATATCACTATTAAAATGCTAACACTTCAACTCTTAAAATATTGTTATTTGGTAAAATCTAAGAAAGAGTTGTAGTCAAGTTAGCTGTATTATACCAATGTCAATTTCCTAGTTTGTCCCTCCATTCTCTTCATTCCTACAAACACTACTGTGCCCATACTGAAATATGTTTTATGCACAAACAATAGTAGCACACTGTTTTATTATGTCACCCCTTTACTTGTGCTGCTTCATGGGTTCCATTCTTCCTGTATAAGAATTTTTGTCATTATGTTCCCTATATATTTTTCTAGATGAAATCATCATCTCCTTATAAAGCTATCACAGATTGGGTTCTCTAGGAATCTGGAACTCAGATATAACTAGGAAAGGGAAAGGTTTATTGAGAATATCACCAGTGAAAGGCAATGTGAAGAAAACAGGATTAGGCAGGGGGAGCCATTAGGGGGAAATGCAGAGCTAAAAAATTGCTGCCATGCCATTGGAAGCTCTGAACAAAGGGCGCCCATTAGAGGATCCCTGACATGGGTATAAATGGCTGACCCCAAGTACCAAGGCCTTGACCAATCATTCATTGACTACAAGTTACCCTAATAAGACTGTTTTGCTTAGTCATTGCCTTATACTTCCCCAAGTATATTGTGAAGATAGCTATAGATCCTAAAGAAAGTCAGAGCTGGGGGCTGTCAGCTAAAAATACTTCTCACATTTGAGCAGAATGCAGAATCCTTTCCTTTTTTTTGGTGGTACTTGGGATTGAACCCAGGTACATTCTACCTCCAAACCATACCCCCAGCTCTATTGTTTAAATTTGTTTGGGAACAGGGTCTCACTAGGTTGATGGGAGTCTCATTACTTGCTGAGACTGTCCTTAATCCTGCAATCTTCCTGTCTCAACCTCCCAAGTACGAGGATTACAGGCATGCACCATTTTGCCCAGCTTCATTTTGTTTTATTTATTTATTTATTTATTTATTTATTTATTTATTTATCTGTTTATTTATTTTTAGTGTTGTGGATTGAATACAGGTATATTCTACCTCAGAACTGCACCCCCAGCCCTATTTTGTTTTTATTTTTATCTTGAAAGGGGGTCTCACTAAGTTGCTGAGGGCCTCTTTAAGTTGCTGAGGCTGGCCTTGAATCTGTGATCTGGTCTTAGCCTCTCAAGCATTGGGATTACAGGTGTATGCCACAACACTCGGCAGAATTCTTTCTTGAGGGGGATATGAATAGCACATCTCCAGAAACTGGTTTCATGGACATGTGACCTAGGCAATCACACAGTGCCCTACACTCAGAAGGACTCTGTCCTTGGTTTAATATACTGCTGTCCCTGTCTTGAAATTTTTAATAATTTTATCTTTGAATTTTCATTTTGTAAATGAAGCCCAGTGAGCCTTCATTGGGAAATGGAGTATGCATGTGAGCTGAGAAGATAGTTGTAACATGCATGTATTCTGTTTCTTCTCACCCCAAGGATGCCACATTTGCACATAGTGTTACCAGTGCCCTTTTTTTTGGAGGGGGCGGTATTGAAGATGCAACTCAGGGGCATTCTACCCGCGAGCTATATCCCCAGCCCTATTTTTTATTCTTTATTTTGAAACAGGGTCTCACTAAGTTGCGGAGGGCATCACTAAGTAGCTGAGTCTGGCCGCGAACCCAGATCCTCATGTCTCAGCCTCCCAACTACTGGGATTACAAGTGTGTGTCATCATGCCCAGCACCAATGCCCTGTTTTGAACATGGGGTTCTACATATTTTACTTTGCACTGAGCCATGCATGCTGTGTAGTTGACCCTGACTATTGCCTTCTTTGACCAGACTGAATCAATATTGATTCCCTGGTCCTACTGTAGGTATTTCATCTTCTACTGCATGTAGTACAAATATATTAAAATTACTTGTTTGTATGTCTGTTGCCACATTATGGGTTTTTTTGAGGGGGTTACTGGGGATTAAACTCAGGGACATTCTGCCACTGAGCTATAACTCCAGCCCATTTTCACTTTTTAAAAAATTTTTGTGGTACTGAGGATTGAACCCAGAGACATTTTACCTCTGAGCTACCCCCAGCACCCCCCACAGTCATTTTTTATTTTTTGTTATTTTGAAACAGGGTCTCGCTATGTTGCTGGTAAGGTAGTCTTCAAACAGGTGATTCTCCTGTCTCAACCTCCCAAGTACTGGGATTACCAGCATGCACCACCATGTCTGACTCATTTTTATTTTGACACAGAGTCTCACTAAGTTGCTAAGGGTCTCACTAAATTGCTGAGGTTGACCTTGAACCTACAATCCTCCTGTATTAGTCTTCCAAGTACTGGGATTACAGGTTTCACTGCCCCATCTGGCTAGGGTATTGATTTTATTGAGTATACTTCTACTTTTAAAATGCATAAATGCTACACATTCATGGATTATTTCTGTTCTTTTATCTATATTTTTCACTCTAATCTTCTCCCTATCCCTTACTCCATTGTAAATGATAGATTACTGTGATTATCTTTGTGGAAGAGACAGTTATTTATCCTACAATATCTATTTTCCCTTTCTTCCTTAGAAACAGATCCCACAGTTTTTGTTCCTGAGTCATGACTATAATTTCCCTACCTCCCTTACAGCTAAGTATGACTAAGTTCTAGTCAACGGGTATAATTGGAAATGCTATGTGAAACTCTCAGAAAGTTTTCTTAAAGGGATAGATTGTCTCCTCTGCTTTCCTTCATCCTTCCTGCTACCTGGAATATAGACATGAAGGCCAGAACTCATGTCGCTATCTGAGGCCATGAAATGGAAGGAGGCTAGCAGAATAATTAGCAAGAGAGCTGTGCATGGTGGTGCACGCTTGTAATTCCAGCATTTGGGAGGCTGAGACCAGAGGATCCGGGTTCGTGGCCAGCCTCAGCTACCTAGTGAGGTACTCCACAACTTAGTGAGACCCTGTTTCAAACTAAAGAATAAAAAAATAGGGCTGGGAGTGTAGCTTGGAGGTAGAATGTCCCTGGGCTAAATTCCCAGCACTGCAAAATAATAATAATAATAATTAGAAAGAGTATACGCATTTGCAGACTTCTCTTTACATGAGAGGTATGTTTCTTTTTGTTTAAGCTACTGTCTTTGGGGTTTTCAGTTCAAGTAGTTGAACTTTTTCCTACTGATATAGTTCTTTCAATGAATGTGGAACAGTAAATATGCATGTATTTTCGCCCTGCTCAAGAAGAATACTCCCAGCTGGTCCTGTTCTATTCCAACTCACCAAGGATAGAGATTCTCCTTTCCTATCTTCCACCTCCACCTTTTAATCAGAGGTAGGGATAAGGGGTGGGTGGAGGAGATTTATGGCATGCAATATTTTTTTCTGGTACTGGGGATTTAACCTAGAGCTTCACACATACTAGGCAAAATACATTACTACTGATCCAGATCCCCAGCCGTAGCCTAATATTAATGAAAAGTGAATTATCCATAAATTATGAGTTGGCAGGGGTGGAGCAAGGGAACTCTACACTCAAAGACAGCCTCTCCTTTGAATCTCTTTTATTTAGCTATCTGATTATTGTGACCGAAAGTTCATTTCTCCTATTTTTCTGCCCTTCCTTTTCCATTTGAGACTGTATTTTGCTCCCTTTTTCTAACTTGCCTAGCTTCTGTTTCATCTAATCTTTAGAAAATGGAAAGCTGGTGTCCATATTTGTGAGAATCTTCATTTGACACATGAGTTAGAAGTTTCCTTGAATATTTTTATGTACCTTTATTTGATCTTCAGTGCATACTGGGAGAGTGAAATTAATCCTTAGTGTATCAGTGACAGTGAAGACAGGACAGGAAAACAGACAACAACCAGAAATAATACCTTGAAGTATACCCCATTGTGGAAAGGAGTTGCACTCATTAACATAGTGATAACCAGGGATGGTATCATTGAGTTATAATATATATGGACTGAATTCAACTCTCAGATGAGTCTCCAAGGTACATGAAGTATGTTTGTGTTTGAGTTCCTAAATAATGACAGATAACTTTGAACTCAGTGAAGCATCTCTTAGTGATGAGGTAGGAGATAACATCATCCCTGCTGCTCAATGGTTGAAGGAAAAGTTTCTAGCCTCAAACTGCAAGAGCTAGCCAGGCATGGTGGTGCATTCTTGTAATCCCCATACTTGGGAGGCTTAGACAGGAGGATTGCAGGTTTGAGGACAGTCTCAGCAAATAGTACTGACCCTTTTTCTAAATAAAAATAAAATAGGGCTGGGAGTGTAGCTGAGAGGCAGAATGCTCTGTGTTCAATCCCCGGTATCAAAATAAAATAAAATAAAATAAAATAAAACCGCAAAGCTACTGCCCCTTTAAAGAAGTTCTTGTATTCAGGGGCAGAGAATCAGGGAAAAGTAGAGCTTTCCAAGCACATCATCATCAACTCTTTCCCAGACTTCTGGTCAGCAGTGATATTGAATCAAGGCCTTTAGATAATTTTCTAAATGCTGGCTCTGGCTGTCTGCATCAATAGCCCCTAAAGGGGCCATGTCTGACATTTATAAACGTGTTTACTCTTTTCTTCACCTAAATAGACAAGAGTCAGAGAATCCTCTGAATCATGTGGCCCTAGGCAATTTTAAGTCCAGGCTCCTCTTTAAATCATCCCTTTAACTTTCAATATTTCAAGATGCAATTTGAACAACAACAAGAAGGATTAAAAAAAAAAGCCAGGCAGTGCCCTTCTTTGAGCAAATAAGCAATTAAGTTCAAATCAGCCTCACTTAAGAGATCACAGCTCCAGGCATTCCCACTGACTGGGACCAGGAAGCAAAGTAAAATGGTAAGGTAAACAAACAATTATCTACACAATTTGATCAATATGAAACTTAGGCAAACAAAACCTTCCTTAAAAGCAAGTCTTAAGAGGAACTTAAATTATAAACCAGATAACTGCCTTCAATTTCCTCAACCTGTTTTTATATAAACACTATTCAAAAGGGCTGAGGGTATGTGCTGGTTATTCTCCATTTCTCCCTCCTCCACATTGATTTTCTGCCCTTCTCTGCCCTGCTCTGAGCTATATAGCTATATGGAATGTATCACCTGTGTGCCCCTGCCTTGAAGCTTCTGGTTGGATTGGGCTATGGAGTGACCTACCCCTCCAAGAAACTAAAGGGCAGGAGAGAAATGCCAAGGGTATTTATTTCATCATTGTGAACATTCCTCTCCGCCCCTCACTTAGCTGAGGTCATGGCCTTGGTTGCTTCCCTCTCACTACAGCTTCTGTCCTCTTCCACAGCTCCAACTGGGACCCCTTACTTAACACCATGTCTTCTCCATACCCTGTAAAGCCAAGTAGTTGCTAGTTCCTGGAGCTTGCCATTTCTCATTGGTTCCCTTAACCCAGCTCATACCTTTGTAAACATTTACTTTTAAAAAGTCTGTTCAGATGTTTTCTCTCATATGTGGAAGTTAGAACGAAAATAGGAAACAAAATGGGCTTCAGTCAGATGAGATAAACCACTAGAATAGTGGAAAGGGAATAGGAGAGGGAGGTGGGGAGGGGAAAAGTGAGGCTTAAGAGAGAGAGAGAAAGGAAGGAAGGAAGGAAGGAAGGAAGGAAGGAAGGAAGGAAGGAAGGAAGGAAGGAAGGAAGGAAGGAAGGAAGGAAGGAAGGAAGGGAGAAGGGATAGATTAGGATCCTTCTTTCTTTGGTGGTGAAAGGACTTTAGAACAGTTTAAATTAGTTAATATGAGCATGAGTCAGCCTCTCATTATTTCCAATGGCTTTCATGTTTGGAATAAAAATTTGGAGCAAATAACTCTTACCACAAGTTTGAATACTTACCACATGTTTCCTACTGCTTCTGCAGAGCTGCTTCCACCGGGAACTCTTATTTTATTGTCGTCGTCATCATCATCATCATCATCATCATTGGTACTGGGAATTGAACACAGGGGCATTCTACCTATGAGCTGCACCCCCCAACTCATTTTATTTTTTGAATTGAAAGAAGGTCTCTCTAGGTTGCTGAAAGTCTCACTATATTGTTGAGGCTGTCCTCAAACTTGGGATCCTCGTGTCTCAGCCTCCTAAGTACTCAGATTACAGGTGTGCACCACCACACGCAGCTGGTACTTTTAACAATTTGGATTGTGTATTTTTCTCTTATTTGCATTGTCCAGTGTGGGAAAACAGAACATGCCATCCCAAAATATGCTGTTCAGCTTAAGGATTATTTTAGCCAATTATTTTGAAAAATGGCAGCCACAGGAGAAACTTTGGAAAACAGCTTGAATTACCCTCTTGTAAGGGAAATTTACTTCTATATAGGATATTTCCATTTTTTAGGAAGTCTCCTGCTTAGTACCAGGGGGAGAAGTAAAACTAAATCATTAAAGACTTTTTTTCCTTTTTTTTGGGGGGGGAAGGGGGAACTGGGGATTGAACCCAGGGGCATTCTACCTCCGGGCTTCACCCCCCAGCCTTATTTTCTTTTTTATTTTGAAATGGTGTCTCATTAAGTTGCTGAGGACCTTACTGATTTGCTAAGGTTAGCTTCAAACCTGCTATCCTCCTGCCTCAGTCTTGAAAGTACTGGGATTAGAGGTGTGCGGCACTACACCTGGCTCATTAGGGATTCTTACCAACAGGGAAGGCACTAACTTAAATCTGTGTAACACATCTTACCCTTTTTACCATGATTTTACTGGGCATCTCTTCATAACTGGCCTTTCCCCACACCCTTCTTTTTTTGATTCAGAGAATGATGGTATTAAAGACTGAATTCAAAGCCACCTCTTTTAAGATTTACTCATTTCCCCTGTGTTTATCCGACCTATATATTTGGCACACATTTTATTAAATGCTTGTTTTTCTTTTGTTAATCTGTCTTTTGTTATAGGGGTCTGTCTCAATGAAGAACTATGAAGGGGAAAGAGACAGTTATTTGACCTCCCCTGTACCAGCTTTCTAACTGGATACCACATGTCTATAAAACAGAGGGTGTGTCTCGTATCAGGAAATATACTTAAATAGTTTGATACATGCTCATGAGCATCACTGAAATTATTTTTGAATGATGGTCCACATAAGACATTAGAAATTGCACTTGATATCTCACTATTGAAATGTTAACACTTCAATTTTCAAAACAATTTTATTTGATGAAATCTCAGGGAGATCTGTAGTCAAGTTAATTTTATTGTGCCAATGTCAGTGTCAGGACACTGATTTTGGCTTGTCACCTACCCTACCCTCTATATCGAGCATACACACATTCTATGTACCAGCAACAGTAACATATGTTTTATAATGTCACCCCTTTATTTGTGCTGCTTAGTAGGCTTCATTCTCCCTCCATATAAATTTTTACCTGGATGATCCTATTCATTCTTATAGAATAAATTAATTATTATCTCCTTATGAAGTTGTTTCCATCAGTAAGTGGTGTGAGGTCTCAATTATTCCAAGCATCAGACTTTCTAGGCAATCCAGTTTCCTTTCCTTCCCTGACCTCTAAATAATCATATTTAGGACCTTTCTCCCCTCCTCTCATCTCTCCTTTTATTCTTTGTTTTTCTCTCATCTCTTTGCTAGTTTTATATTTATAAAACTTCCAACACTTGCCATTTTTCATGTCAGAGCGTTTAGATGAGAACCTATCATGCTGTTAGCATTAAGGTCATTAAAACAAGACCCACAGCCCACTTTTATCATGACATCTCAAAGTCATTTACCAGGAGTATCCAGAGGAGATTTAGGGTAAATCAACAGTTCCAAAGCAGCCTCAGAGGGAAGATATATTCAATAGGATTATCCCCTTGCTTCTAGGAGGAAGGCAGATCCAATAATCCTAATTCATTTAAGATACCTGCTTCCTAGTACATCAAATCAGGGATGGCAAACCCCCAGGCTTCTAATCTTTCTTTGCTTGCCTTCTCTCTCTTACACTCCCATTCTGCCTCTCGCCACCCCCTCACACTTATCCCTAAGTAAAATGTAAAATTGTTCAATTGGGTTTTAGTTTTAAATACTAACATATGTTTGTGTAAGTTGGCCATGGGTAGTTTTTCTAAAAGAAGAAATTTTGCAGAGTGATATGTATTTTTACATGCATTCTTAATTACCTTTTCTGGCCTGTGCAATAACTTATAATTTGTCAGGTGAGTGCCCTCTGTGGATTCTAGGAACCTTTAAATTTTTTATATCCCTCTCTCTTAATTAGAATAATTTTAGATTGTATTTGAACCAGGATTTTATTTTCTCAGTAGTCCACTCTCCCCAAATCTTTGATTGTTCTGTTGTTGATATTTATTTACTTATTTATTTTTGTCAGAGACAGAGATTTATTTAGGAAAGTGAGAAATTTACATTCAAGGGAGAATGCAAGCCACCTCAAAAATGAGAGAGGCCCTTTGGGAGTATAGGTTTTTTTTTTTTTTTTTTTTTTCTTTTGGCACTGGGGATGGAACCCAGGGACATTCGACCTCTGAGCTACACACTCAGACCTATTTTATTTTTTATTTGGAAATAGGGTCCTGCTAAGTTGCTGAGAGCCTCACCAAGTTGCTGAACCTGCAATTCTCCTGCCTCAGCCTCCCAAGTACTGGGATTACAACTGTGTGTCACCACTCCCAGCTCTAGGGTTCTTCTTTTTTTTTTTTTTTTTTTTTTTTTTTTTTTTTTTTTTTTTTTTTTTTTTTTTTTTTTTTTTTTTTTTTTTTTTTTTTTTTTTTTTTTTGCGGTACTGGGGATTGAACTCAGGGGCATTCTACCTCCAAGCTATACCCCCAGCCCCATTTTTTTTTATTCTTTATTTTGAAACCGAGTCTCACTAAGTTGCGGAGTGCCTCACTAGGTAGCTGAGGCTGGCCGCGAACCCGGATCCTCCGGTCTCAGCCTCCCGAATGCTGGGATTACAAGCGTGCGCCACCACGCCCGGCTGGGTTCTTCTTTTATAGGGGACTTTAGTGCGGGATTGGTAGGAGAAGATGTGTGAGGATTACCTCAGTAGGGTAGTCACAAAGTGTTTTAGGTTGTTCTGGTCATCTTCCATATCCTGACCTTCATGTCTTATCAGTAAGTATCCTTTTTGTTTAAACTGTTCAAGGAGAGCCAACAGTGCCTGAGGAAATTGCTCTCTTGAATAGTGCCCAAGGAGATTTATCTTTTGTGTGACCTCTGTTGACAGATGCTGTTGGCATTTAAATAGAGTATTTCTATCTGTTTTAGGAGTATTATTATATAATTGTTGAAGTAGGGGACCTAGTCACTTAGTTACTCTCCCCTCCATAAGTTCTTTCACCTCTATTACTAATCCTATGTAGGTTCCCAAGCAATAAAGAGATATGTAAATTTTATGACCCTTTTTAGAAGAAACTCAGGTGGGTTTTTTTTTTTTTTTTTTTTTTTTTTTTTTTTTTTTTTTTTTTTTTTTTTTTTTTGGTGCTGGGGATCAAACCCAGGGCCTCTTGCATGCTAGGCTCATGTACTCTACCACTGAGCCACATCCCAAGCCCTTGCATCTTATGTTTATGTGTGGTGTGTGTGTGTGTGTGTGTGTGTGTGTGTGTGTGTGTGTGTGTGTGTTATTAGTTATTGAACCTGGAGGCATTCTACCTCTGAGTTATACCCAGCCCTTTTGAATTTTTTGTTCTTAAACAGTGTCTTGCTAGGTTGCTGAGAGTTTTGCTAAGTTTCTGAGGCTGTTCTTGAATCTACCATCCTCTTTTTGTCTCAGCCTCCCAAGTACTAGGATTACAGGTATGCACTACCACGTCTGGGTATATCTTATGTTTAAACAACCTTTACTCTGTTGAATAGTATTTCTTTTATCTTATTTATATTTGTTTTTGAGGTTTTGTAGAAGTATAATTGATATATCACAAAATGCACACAAATACATATATACACACATATATATGTATATATACTTGAGTATAATTTGATGTTTTAGCATATATACATATGGCTGAAACCTCAACCATACTTAAGAAAATGAACATATCTATCAGCCTCAAAGGTTTCCTTGAGTACCTTTTTTATGATTTTCCTCTGCCCCTCCCTGACATCTAACTCTGGAGCAATTACCTGTTTTCTATTATTCTAGATTTGTTTGTATTTTCTAGAATTTTATATACATGGGATCGCATAGCATATTCTTTTTTTATCTGGCTTCTTTCACTTGGCATATTTGAAATTAAAACTCAAAATAGTGTATCAATAATTCTTTCTTTTTATCGCTGATATTAAATATTTGTAAAAATTGTATAATTGTGAATACAGCATAATTTGTTTATCCATTCACCTCCTGATGGACATTTGGAGTGATTCTAGTTTAGGTTATTACAAAAAAAGTTGCTATGAACATTTGTATACAAGTATGGATTTGTGCATTCATTTCTCTTGGATAAATACCTATAAGTAGAATGCCTATATCGTACAGTAGGGATTTGTTGTCAGGTAGGATATAAAGTTTCTTCTCAACCCCCCTAACTATGACAAAAGACAGATTAACAAGAGAAAAATGAAGTTTATTAACATGTGCAGTACATATCACAAGGGAGAAACTTCAACGAAAGGCAAGTCAAGGCAGCGAGTTTTATAGTTTCTTCAACAAAGAACAATAAATTTGTGGAGAAATGACAGAACAAACGAAAGAAATTTTAGACTCTCCAAGGTGGGAAAGCAAATATATGAGATAAAAAATGGAATAAGGCTTGTTTGTAGATTCTTCTGGAGCTGTCTGTGAACTAAGAATTGTGTCCACTAAAGAAGAATTCATATTCTGTTGTTAGGCAGAAAAAGAGGAGTATAGAGAGAATTTTCCCTTTGTGCTTCTTAATTGCCTTTAATAAAAAAATTAATTTTATAATCAAGAGGTGTATTTGAGGATGATATATTCTTTTTTGGGGGGGGGGTACTGGGGATTGAACTCAGGGGCATTCTACCTCCAGGCTATACCCCCAGCCCTATTTTTTATTCTTTATTTTTGAAACAGGGTCTCACTAAGTTGCAGAATGCCTCATAGGTAGCTGAGGCTGGCCGAGAACCCGGATCCTCTAGTCTCAGCCTCCCGAATGCTGGGATTACAAGTGTGCGCCACCACGCCTGGCTGAGGATGATATATTCTATTTTCATTAATATTTAACTGTTTTTGAGGTACACGGGATGGAACCTAGAATCTCTCTCACAATGGGCTACATCTGCAGTCCTTAATTTTTTTTTTTTTTAGTTTTGAGACAAGATCTCTCTAAATTGCCCAGGATGACCTCAATCTTGTGATCCTCCTGCCTTAGCCTCCTGAGTAGCTGGGACTACAAGTAGAATTTTTTTTTCATTTTTCATATCTGTTTATTTTTTCAAGTAGAATATTTAACTTTTTAAGAAATTGCTAGACTTTTCCAAAGTGGTAATACACCATTTTTCTTCCACCAGCCATCTATGAGAGTTCTAATTTCTCCACATCTTGGACATATTCTATGTAATATTAGGAGTATCATTTTGGCCAATGGATTTGTTATAATTGCACCTCAAGAGGAAGGGTTTTTTGTTTTGTTTTTCTGGTAAAGCAATACAATTAAATCATATGTGTTTGAAAAATAATAATATTTTTTCTAACAAATGTTAGCTGCTCTTAAAACCCAGGTTACTATTACCTGCTTATAAAAAGCATACCCCACTGAGAAGAAATAAGTCAATAAAGTTCAAGTATAAAAAACAAGAAAACCAGCTAGACATAGTGGTTCATGCCTGTAATACTTTCAGTTCTAAATTCATACTATCCCTTCATGTCTCAACAAAAACTATATGGAATCAATACCACTGTGCTCTGTGGGAAGAAAGAAAAACGTTCTGCTCCCTTCACACTGCTAGAAGCTGGAGGGTATGAGGCTCCTGTGTAGTGGTGTATTGAATTCCAGCTTTTTTTCCTCCTTTCTCTATATGGGGCTCAGAGATTACACTTTGTCTCTATGTGAATATGGACTGTTAGCATTTACCAACATGTATCTCTCTACTTTCTCTTGTTGAAAGAAAGAAAAAAAATTTAAAAAATGGGTTTATATAAGGTCAGAAATGCGTGAGTTTGAGATGTTGGGATGAATTAAGTGGGTATTTGATGATACACCTTCTCTGACATGTTTAATTGTGATACTTAATGGACATCCTAGCAGTTTAAGATGAGTGTGTGTGTGTGTGTGTGTGTGTGTGAGAGAGAGAGAGAGAGAGAGAGAGAGAGAGAGAGAGAGAGAGAGACAGACAGACAGACAGACAGACAGACAAGGGATTGAACCCAGGGGCAGTCTACCACCAAGCTATACCCCCAGCCCTATTTTTATTTTTTATTTGGAAACAGAGTCTTATTAAGTTGCTGAGAGCCTTGTTAACTTGCTGAGGCTGGCTGTGAACCTGCAATCCTCCTGTTTCAACCTCTCAAGTACTGGGTTACAGGCATGCACCGCCACACCCTGCTAAGATGGCACTTTTAAAATAAAAGTCTTTCCTAATAATGAATTGAGTCCTACCACTCAATGGGAGAATCAGCAGAACCTGTATGATTTTGTTTGGAATTGACATTCTCTGTTGTAATTTTGTTTATTTAAAAAATTTATTTTTTGTTTTCACTGGAAAGGAAAGGTGATGCTCAGTTATAAATGTTAAAAGTATACAGGTTGCTTTGTTACAATAAAGCTAAATGTGTACACACACACACATAAGAAAACCAGCTGGGTGTGATGGTGCATGTCTGTAATTCCAGTATTTGGGAGTCTGAGACAGGAGGATCAAAAGTTCGAGGCCAACCTCAGCAATTTAACAAGACCCTCAGCAACTTAGTGAGACTGTTTCACAATAAAAATAAAATAGGGCTGGGGATGTAGCTCAGAGGAAGAATGTCCCTGGGTTCAATCCCAGTACCCAAAAAGAGAAAATGAGAAAGAAAAAAGAAGGAAGGAAGGAAGGAAGGAAGGAAGGAAGGCAGGCAGGCAGGCAGGCAGGCAGGCAAAATCCCTTTGGTAGTTCGGTTAATAAAGTCTTTTACTGCATTTTCTTTTTTGTTTTTTCTTTTTGTCTGGTGGTACTGGGGATTGAACCCCGGGGGTGGGGGTGCTCTGCCACTGAGCTATACCCCTAGCCTTTTCATTTTGAGACAGTATCTCACTAAGTTGCCAACGCTGGCCTCTAAATTATAATTGAACTTGCATGATCCAGAATTTTTCACTGTTTAAAAACCCTAACCAAGCTGGGCGTGGTGGTGCACGCTTGTAATCCCAGCATTCAGGAGGTTGAGACCGGAGGATCCGGGTTCGCGGCCAGCCTCAGCTACCTAGTGAGGCACTCCGCAACTTAGTGAGACTCGGTTTCAAAATAAAGAATAAAAAATAGGGCTGGGGGTATAGCTCGGAGGTAGAATGCCCCTGAGTTCAATCCCCAGTACTGCAAAACAAAACAACAACAACAACAACAAAACAACAAAAAACAAAACAAAACAAAAAAACCCCAACCAGGTATAGTGGTGCACGTTTGTAATCCCAATACTTGGGAGGCTGAGACAAGAGAATTGCAGTTTTGAGGGCAGCCTCAGCTACTTAATGAGGTCCTCTGCAACTTAATGAGACCCTGTTTCAAAATAAAGAATAAAAATAGGGCTGGGGGTGTAGCTTGGAGGTATAATGCCCCTGGGTTCAATCCCTAATACCACGAAAAGGAGGAGGAGGAGGAGGAGGAGGAGGAGGAG